>PVJA010000768.1:140268-150671 GCA_004027025.1 Myocastor coypus
TTTTTTTTTTTTTTTTTTTTTTTTTTTTTTTTTGTCTTTTGAGACAAGGTCTTGGCTGTACAGTTCAGGCTGGCCTTGAGCTCAGTTTTGTAGCCCAGGCTGGTCTCGAACTCTCACCAATCCTCCCACCTCAGCCTCCCAAGTGCTGGGATTACAGGCATGCGTCACCATGCCTGGCTGTCTTTTTCTTTTTCTTTCTTTTCTTTTTCCTTACCAATATTGATCAGAAATTTCTTCATTTCTACACCCTATGCTCTGTGTAACTATTATGAAAACAACATTATGCAATGTGTCAGTTATTGCGAATGTACTGCTAACATGTTTTGAGACTATCTTGTTATTTCTTATTAAAATGATAAAAAATAAAGATGCAAAAAAAATAAAACTAAAGAATGAATTTTAGGGACGAGATGGAGGTTTAGAATAGAAAATTTATTGGGAAAGAAAGCTTCTGTCCAAGAGGGGAACAGAAGGGGGGCCCAAGTGGGTTGCCCCCTCTGTTTTCTTAGAGAGCTATACATTTTCCTCTAAGAACTGCTTTCATTGCATCCCACAAATTCTGGTAGGTTGTGCTTGAATTTTCATTAAATTGGAAATATTGTTTAATTTTACCTGTAACCCACTGGTTGCTGAGAAGTGTTGTTAATTTCCATGTATTTTGGGGGTTCTTGTGATTTCTTTTGTCATTTATTTCCAGTTTTATTGCACTATAGTCAGATAATATGCATGGAACAATTTCTGTTTTCTTGCATATACTTAAGCATGACCTATGTACTAGTATGTGATCTATTTTGGAAAATGTCCCATGTGCAGTTGAAAGAAAATGTCTGTTTAGAAGTGGGTGGCTGGAACACTCTGTGTATGTCCACTAAGTCCAGTTATTCCAAGATCTGGTTCAGTTTAGTACTTCTTTGCTATTTTTTTTTTTTTTTTTTTTGTCTGCTTGACCTATCTTTTTGGGATAAAAGGGTGTTAAGGTCTCCTGTTAAGATTGTGATATTGGATAAAATTTTTCATGTCCATTAAGATTTGTCTCATATAACTTGGTGCTCCCATGTTGGGTGCATACATATTTATGAATGTTATGTCTTCATCTTGAATTTTCCCCCTAACCAGTATATAGTGGCCTTCTGTATTTTGTTTAATCAATCTTGGTTTGAAGTTTAGACTGTCTGCAAACAGGATTGCTATCCCTATTTTTTTATAAGGTTCTGGGGCATATAGTATTGTTTTCCATCCTTTAACTTTTAGCCTATGAATTTCTTTATGAATTAAGTATGTTTCTTGTATACAGCATGTTGTTGGGTTTTGCTTCCTTATCCATTCTGCCAGTCTATTTCTTTTAATTGGAGAATTGAGTCCATTTAGATTGATGGTTATCATTGAAATGTATTGACTTATGATTGACATGTCTTTTACTTAATACCGTTACTCCTTTTTCTCCTGTTTAATTGATTGCTCTATTTGGTGTTTTCTTTCTGGTCTCATTTGTAGAGTTCAGACCATTTTGATCCCTCTCTAAAATATTTTTTGGAGCCGGGCATGGTGGCTCATGCCTGTAATCCCAGCACTCAGGAGGCTGAGGCAGGATTGGTGCGAGTTCGAGATCAGCCTGGGCTACAAAAGTGAGCTCAAGGCCAGCCTGAACTGCATAACAAGACCCTGTCTCAAAAAGACAAAAAAAAAATAAGTAAATAAAAAAATAAAATATTTTTTGGTAGTCTGTGCAGGGTTGGCTTTGACATCATGAAATTCTTTTTTATTTATTTATTTATTTATTTATTTATTTTTTCTTGTTTCAGAACATTTGTTTATTCACTCATTTTTTATGGCCGGCTCAGCCTGCCCTGATGGCAGGGCTGGCGCAGCATGTGGTGCCCGGGATCGAACTGCGGTCTCTGAAGCCGCCCAAGGTTTCCCAAGCAGGCGCTTTAGACCACTGAGCCATCCCGCCGGGCCCGACATCATGAAATTCTTTAGTTCACTTCTCCCTCATACTTGAAAGAGAGTTTTGCAGGGCATAGCAGTCTGGGCTGGAATTTGTTTTCATGGAGGACATGAAGCTCTCTGCTCCATGCTCTTCTTTTTTTTAAAATTAATTAATTAATTTATTTATTTATTTATTTATTTTGTCCTTTTGAGACAGGGTCTCGCTATGCAGTTGAGGCTGGCCTTGAGCTCACTTTTGTAGCCCAGGCTGGTCTCAAACTCGTACCAATCCTCCTGCCTCAGCCTCTCGAGTGCTGGGATTGCAGGCGTGAGCCACCATGCCCGGGTCTTCCATGCTCTTCTTGACTTCATGGTTTGTGAAGAGAAATATGACATTATTCTGATGGGTTTTCCTTTAAATGGGATCTGTTTCTGTTCTCTAGTGGCTTTTATTATATTATTCTTCTGTTGGATTTCTGGGATGTTGACTATTATGTCTTGAGTGTGTTTTTATTTTTTTTATTTTATTTTATTTTATTTTATTTTTTTTTGAGACAGGGTCTCACTATGCAGTTGAGGCTGGCCTTGAGCTCACTTTTGTAGCCCAGGCTGGTCTCGAACTCGCACTGATCCCCCTGCCTCAGCCTCCCAAGTGCTGGGATTACAGGCGTGTGCCACCACGCCCAGCATTGAGTGTGTTTTTAGTCGGGTTGATGTTAGTTGGAGTTCTTTGCTTCAGTTACCTGAATGTCCAGTTGTTTTCTCATATTTGGGAAGTTTTCTGCTATTACTTCTGCCCATATTCTTTTTATATCATTTGTATTGACTCCTTATTGATTCCTATTACTCTCACGTTGTTCATTTTTGCATTGTCTTACAGACGTTGAATTATTTTTTCCTGAATCCTGGTTGTTTTTAAGAGATCCTTTCTTACCTTTTCACTAGCTGCAACTGTGTCTTCAAAATTCAGAACTATCTTCACTTTAGTTCATGCAGTGTTACCAGCTTGTGGTTGAGATTATATTTTCTTGTATATCTCTTTGAAATTGTTTCATGTGACCTATTTCTTTCCTATATTGTTCATTCAAGGATTCCATCATTTTTCTATTCTCCTCTAATTTTTTAATCAATGTCTTCTTTAGAGGAATTTATTAAGTCTTTCATTATAGTTATCTTTTCTTTTTCTACTTCAGAGATTATTTTTGCTCTCATTTCCTCTCTACCTTTCTGAAGTTGTTCCTTTACTTCAGACACTGTTAATTTAGAGATGCCTTTTTTTTTACTTCAGAGGTTATCTCCAATCTGAGTTCCTCTATACGTTTCTGTATTTGTCTGTTTACTTCAGATGCTACTAATTCAGAGATTTTGGCTCCACAATTCCCATTTTCTTGTATGGTAGTGTCTCCTGTATTTGTTCAGGTGAGCTCAGGACCTGAGATTGCATTTTGCTCCTTGTTCGTATCATTATGTATAGCAGTAATGTCTGACCTTTGGTGCAGAACTTTGGTGAAGTTACGCCATTAGCACCTACTGAAATTTGGGTCCAGGTCTACCAAGTTTGATCTTATCCACATGTGCCTGTCTGGGTCTGGGTGCCGTGCTCAGCTTCTTCCTGGTGTAGTTTTTGGATGAGAGCCCACTGTGCTCCTCTGGCAGGAGGCTCAGCTCTTGGGTTAGCTAGTAGGGTCTGACCCCCAACCTCTGCAGGGAATTTTGCTACAGGGCTCCACAGCAGATGCCACAGTGGGGTCTCTATTTATATTTCTTAAAAATAAAATTTAAAATTAGTTCATTTCATTAGCCACATTTCAAGTACTAAACATAGCTAGGTAGTGCTGAACTAATGACACAAGTAGAGGATGTTCTGTTGTCACTGAAAGTTCTTCAGGCAGGTTTTCACATGCTAGGTAGAGCCCCTCGGTGAGTCTCCACCCCATGGAACAATGTTTAGAGCTTTTGTTTCATTCCTCAGCGATTTGTTTTCTGTGTATAAATTCCCATCTCCTTGGTCAAGTGGGTTCCTGGGATTTTCTTATGATACTTAGTTTCCTTTGAGACTCTGTATTGTAACACCCTACAACTAAAACCTGTTTTTGTGTTTTGACTTTGTATTCTACCGCCTTGCTGATTTCATTTATTGGCTCTAAGTTCTTTGGGTGTTTTTTTGTTTAGGGAGTTGTTTTTGTTTTTGTAGCTTATTTGTTTTGGACAGTGAAATCTTTAGCCTTTTCTACATGTAGGATCAAGCCATCTGTGTACAGAGAAATTACTTCTTTTTAATTTAGATGCCTTATATTTTTTAATTTTTTTTTTTTTTTTTTTTTTTTTGCTTAATTGCCTCAGTGAAGACTTCCAGTACAGTATTAATAAAAGTAGTGAAAGTGAGCATCATTGGCTTTGTTGCTGGTCTTAGAAGCTGTCCATCCTTCAATATTGGGTTGCTGTGGGATTTTCATTTATGGTCTTTATTGTGTTGAAGAAGTTTCCTTTTATCCATAGTTTATTGACTTGTCTTGTGAAGGATGTCAAATTTTGTTAAATGCCTTTTTTCATAAATGTTTTTCCTGTGTCAGATGAAACAGTGATATGGTATTAATCTTGTTACATGATGTGTATGGACAGAATTTAAGATGTTGGATAAACTGGACATGGTCATTGTTTATTCTGCTGCCATATTTAGTTTGCTAATATTTTGCTGAAGATTTTTTACACCCATATTCAAACAGGATTGTTATAGACTCAGTAACAGCATTCTCCAAAATTTATAAATTGAACTCTTAACACCCAAGGAGATATTAGTAGACAAATGTTTGAAAGGGCAGAGCCCTCATACCCTCACAGAAGATACCTCAGAGAGCTCCCCTGTCTCTTAGATTACATGTGGGTGCAACAAGAGGTCAGCATGAATCGGGATGGCTCCTTGCCTGTGTAAATCTGTCTCACTGTAATCTGGGAATTCCCTAAATGCAGTAAGACAAGGATGTTGGCCTCTTACAATAGATTAAGATTGTTTTGTTTTGCAGGTGGAAGCTGCCTCTGACAAATGGGAGGATGACAGCAAACACTGTGGCAGAGAACTCCCAGATTCCAGGCCCCGAGTCCTGATTGGCTGTGTGACTTCCATGATGGAAGGTGCTGGCTACATCAATCAAACCACCTACTTTTCTCTGCAGAATGTGTGTGAAGGTAGCCAGATGAGCTTCTGTTACAGATTTAAAGTTAGACTTTGTGTTTCTTAAAGAATTTTTATTAATTGATTTGAAGTGGCCACATCATTAAAGGACTCAGGTTTGTGTGGCCTCATGCAGGGGCTCAGGAATGGTGGGTGGACTTTGGGTGGGTTGGGGGAGTCACTGTTTAAACTCATGCTCTCATTTGTTTTGTGTTCCTTTGTTGAATGCAGTCACTGCTTTCCAAGTAATTGTTCCTGCTTCATAATTAACTAAGTTTCTAATCTAAATCAACAGTGTGGGCCCAGCGGGATGGCTCGGTGGTCTAAAGTGCCTGCTTGGGAAAGCTTGGGCGGCTGCAGGGACCACGGTTCGATCCCCGGCACCACATGCCGCGCCAGCCCTGCCCTCAGGACAGGCTGAGCCAGCCATAAAAATAAATAAACAAACAAAAGTTCTGAAACAAGAAAAAAAAAAAAAAAAAAGAAATCTAAAAAAAAAAAAAAAAAAAAAATCAACAGTGTCCCAGCTATACAGAGGTACTTAAGGTATTTCACTCTTTTAAAATAGGGCTTAAGGGTCACTTTGTACCTTTCCAAGAGTATGTAACCATTTTGAATGACATTTGTGTTTAGTTGATCTGTTTTTTATGCCTAAATAAGTAATTGGTTGGTATCATTTATAGAGTTTAATTCCATGGCTGCTGACATTGCATCTGTTCTCTAGAATTATGAGCACACAGCCACACACAGGGAGACCAAGATAAGTGAGACTGCTTCCTGCAGGGAGAAGTGCACCTGTATACATGGCAGAGAGGGTGGGGCTGGAAGTGCTGCCTGGGGAGTGCCTTCTCTTCTGGTCTTTTTCTCTCACGTGTGTATGCCCACATTGAGCCTGGGGCCTCATGCATGTTAGGCAAGTGTTCTCCAGGAAGCTACATCTCTAGCGCTTCTAAATTTTTATTTTGACACGAAGTCTCCCTGAGTCACCAAGACAGCCCTCAGATTTTCAGTCCTCCTCTTCAGCCTCCTCAGTAGTGGAATCACAGACCTGTACCACACAATGCAGTGAGGGAGGTATGTTCTTGCCTGAACTTCTCCAGCCTGGCATGGGCTTCATGTTCTAAAATAGGGTTTTCTGCTGCCCTGAGCATACTTTCTGTTCAACCTGGGTAGCAAGAGTAATTGGCTCAGCCCAGCAGGACCTTGATTGCTAGCTCTGAATCCTCAAATGAAATCAGAAGCTGTGTTGGACTTTGAAATGTGTTGTCAGAGAAGCTCTTGCTTCTCGGGAAAGAGGTCTGTGATTGTTCAGGCCTCCTGGCCATGCTGACCAGAAGCTGCTCCTAGGACAGCCTCATGGAGAGGTGTCCAGACGGAGAAAAGAGGGAAGTATTGCACTGTGGATACTGACTGGAGCTGCAGAAGAGAAGGTTTACACTAAGAATCAAGGACAGACTCAGGCCAGTGGGTTTCTTGGTACCAGAATGTTTAAATGGGACAAAGTGAGTTGCTGTTGAGGCTGACTTACACTTAGAGATGTGAGAATTGCTGTGAATACAATGACCCAGTGACCATGGCCGAATATTGTTGGAAGTACAATGCCAAAAATATGAGAGTGGAAATCGAAAATGGTGGTCAAAAAATTTGTGTAGTAGGCCAAGTAGTACAGTTTGATGTGCACAAGGCCTCTCACCAACATCCCTGAGAAGACATGTTTATATCCCATTCAACTTTGTCTGTAACCTCAACCTTGAGGTGAGAAAACAGTTATACTAAGTTTTTCATATACTTAACTGGGAAGTCAGAAGGTATTGTTTCCTTTCTGACATTAATTCAGCAGGCATCTGTGACCTAACCTGCCAGGCACTTCATAGAATTCACATTTTTTTTTCTTTTGTTTGTTTGTTTGTTTATTTTCATGGCCGTCTCAGCCTACCCTGAGGGCAGGGCTGACAGCAGCATGTGGTGCCGGGGATCCAACCACGGTCCCTGCAGCTGCCTTCAGGCACTTTAGACCACTGAGCCATCCTGCCAGGCCCCAGAATTCACATCTTGATGGAAGAACAGACAGCAACAAATGAGCACATAAAATGCAGTTTTTTTAAATCTACTAAACACACACACAGTGTGGTAGGTGCCAACTGGTGGGATTCCTTCAAGTCCAGACTGGCTGGGGCAGAGTGGGTGAACTAGGGAGTGGCCGGGAAGTTTCTCAGATGAGCTGGCCAGGGTGTGTGTCCCAAACACACCCCTGTGGTGGCCCCAGAAAGGTCTTACCCATTTGTTGGCAGAGGTAAAGGTGAGCTGTGGCCTGGGAGTGAGTGGAAGCCACAGAGTGACTCAGGGGGAAAGGAAGCTTGTGCAGTCTTAAAGAGCTGGATCCCTCCATCCTTGGACAAGCACTGCACCACCTCAGGGATGTTAACATCACTAGATGGAGCTCAAGTGTTTTATTACTGACTGTCTAGTAAGCTTTTAACCTTTTGGGTGAAGGTGGCTAAATAGAACTGCACACTCAGCCAATACAGGGCTCGTTACCCTCAGCACCCTGGTGATTAGTCCAAAGTGTGTGCACACACGTACACGCATGTGCGCGCATGCACACACACACGCAGTTACAACCTAGAATGTGTTTGGAATATTGTCAAATGGCCCCTGGGGGACATTGGTCCAATGCTTGGATGCCAGATGGTGAATGGTGGCCTGAGAACTTTTTGCTAAAGCCTTCCTCAGGCCTGGAGTCCAGTGCCATATCTGACCTGGGAAGTTGGCCTTGTAACTTCTTTGGTGACCAGTGTGGTGCATTGCTGAGATCCTTGGGGTTTTTTCTCTAAAGCCTGTGCCCAACGCCCACAGTCTCCCCTCCATCCCCACCTCAGATCTTTTACCCTGCTGAGCCGCATAGTTTCCACATCACCTCCACACCTGCCTACCCTCTACACCCTTCCAGCCAGTCCCTGTGAGCAGCCCAGCCTTGCTCCCAACACTGGAGGAAGGCTCCAAGGGACAGGCAGGAAGCAAGACTGGCTGGGCAGTCCCTGCCAGAGCACAGCAGTGAGTGTCATTGCTCTCCCAGAGGCTATGGCTCTTGTAAGCTGCTGAATGCAGGTGACTGTACTTGCTAGTGCACATCTGAGAAGTGGAGGGTGTTCAGGTTAATTAAAATGACACCATTTTTTAAATATTTGTGTGCCAAGTAAGTTGATTTTATTATATCAGTGGTTCTCTAAAGTATTATTTTAAAAATTTGTAAAATATTTCTAAAAGCTAGTATCTATTCTTTGGACATAATGTTTGTTTGTTTGTTTGTTTGTTTGAAACAGGTCTTGCTATATAATTCAGTCTGGCCTTGAACTCATGACACACTGAGATTATAAGCATGTACCTATTAAGTCACTGCTATTTTCCGGAAAATGTGCTTTTCAACCTTAACTTTACTTATTGCATAATTAATTGTTTAGCATCTTCTTCATAATTACATGTAGTTGATAGATATGAGATTGTGGGTAGACACCTTTGGCAGACTCCCCTGTAGGCTGTCATATTTTTTTTTAATTTTTAAATTTTATTTATTTTATTTTTTCTTGCTTCAGAACCTGTATCTGTTTATTCACTCATTTTTATGGCCAGCTCAGCCCACCCCAAGGGCAGGGTTGGTACAGCATGTGGTGCCGGGGATCCAACCGCACGCAATCCCTGAAGCTGCCCAAGCTTTCCTAAGCAGGTGCTTGAGACCACTGAGCCATCCTGCCGGGCCCAGGCTGTCATATTTAGTTCAGAGAAAATTCTACTAAGTGGGAGGTGATTGGAGTCTAGAGATTATTTTCTCCTGTTGAAATGTGTAACTATTTTAGCACAGTTTTCACAGGTACCATATTTTATCTTCTATTCAGCATAGTTTTGTTTTACGAACTAAAACTTGGCAAATAAACTATCTCTGTAAGGCTTTTGACATATCTCATTCACTTCGCTGTAGAACATCAACTTTTCCTTAAAAGTAAGGCTCCCTTAAAACTCTTAAGACATCTGGGGAAGTCCTGTCAGAATTCAACATTATCTGGGCGTGGTGGTGCATGCCTGTAAATACCAATACTTGGGAGGGTGAGGCAGGAAGGTTGCAAGTTGAGGCCAATCCTGGGCAATTTAGCTACTTCACAAGATCCTATCTCGGACTTTAGAAAGGACTAGGGCTATAGCTCAGTGAAGTCGTCTTGGGTTCAGTCCTCAGTGCTGGGAAAGAAACATATGCACATGCACATGCACACAGCCTCTGGGTCTGATTGGCTCATTTCCTCCATTGCTCTTGTGTGTTTTTTTTACAAATTTTATTCTCAAAAACTGTAATTTGCAAAAGGATTCTTGGTTCCACATTTATGAAACACTTTGCTGAATGATTTCCAGGCGATTTTGAACCAACTATAATGAGGTTACAGAAAGGAACATTGGAGGGGGAGCCTAGAGTTAGCAGAGCATCTGTAAAGCACAACTGGTGAATGCAGCAAAGAGAGCACAGGGTGGCCAGAGTCGAGGCGTACTGCTAGTTTTGCCATGGTGGTTACCTGTGTACTCTGGGACCTCAGCTGCTGCACTTTTTTGGCCATTGACAGCAGGCGTGGAGACAAGGATGCATCTCTGCCACAGTTCATTCTAAGTACCTTTATGTTCATAAGTTACCTAACACAAGAGGATCTTTTATTATAGTGCCTTGTAAAGTCAGAATTTACCGTGTTCTCACTGTGAACATACTTTCATCTCCATTGTTGAATTTTTTCCAATGTTGTATTTTTAAATTAAGTTTACAGTAATATTCACAGTATTGTCAAATATTTTTCATTCAACTGAATGGTCTTCCACAAGTTTTACCTTGATTCTGTAATTCTGATGTTAAAAAAAACCCTCTTACCTGCATTTTCTTTGCTATCTTTAAAAAAAAAAAAAAATCTTTGATTAGCATGTTAATAGGTATTGCTTAACTTTTCCTTTGTGTCTAGGAAATTTTTATTTTTATTTTTATTTTTTGTCTTTTTGAGACAGGGTCTCACTGTGCAGTTCAGGCTGGCCTTGAGCTCACTTTTGTAGCCCAGGCTGGTCTCGAACTCACAACGATCCTCCTGCCTCAGCCTCCCAAGTGCTGGGATTACAGGCGTGAGCCACCATGCCCAGCAAATCTTTTCTTCTAATACTTCAAAAGTTAATTAAAATTATAAATGTAATACTTGCTGCATGTAATCAGAATTAAAAGACATTTATCGAAAATATGAGCTGGTCTTGACCTCTGAATGACAAATGTAAAGTTTTCCAA
>PVJA010000769.1:0-131170 GCA_004027025.1 Myocastor coypus
GGCTTCTGTTGAGCTAGAGCTTCTTTTGAGTCTTCATTCCTAAATAGTGCGCTCAGTGAGTATGGCTGGTTGGTGTTTAAGAAGCTGATCATGAAGCACTATTGGACTGCTGCCTTCTGGTTTCTGTCATAGCCTTCCTGTGGCAATGGGGCAGAACTTGAGCTGCCCCCGTGGGCTTTTTGCATATTGATGATAGCATGACTTTGGAAGCCCCTTCCTCATGCACTTCAGCATGCTTCAAATCTGTATAGTAAGTTTTTTACATTCAAAAATCTAATGACAGAGGTGAATGTTTGGAGGAGCATGTGTAGAAAAATAGCCATGTTCAAGGAAGCTGTTTCAAATCATATTTGTAATTATGTGTCTCATACATAGCTAAGAACTATTCCTCTTCATCATTTATTTTTCTTTTTTGAAAGTCTTACTATGTAGTTCCTGCTAGGCTTGAATTTGCAGTGGTCCTCCTGCCTCAGCCTCTTGAGTGTTGGGATTGTAGGTGTGTTCCATGTGTTTCACTTCACAATTGCTTTGTAAAGCAAGTCTACCAATTTTGAACTTAAATTGTTCTCTCCACTTAACAATGCAAATTACTCCATTAGCTTTGTAGAGACTCCTTAAGTAGA
The DNA here is from genome assembly GCA_004027025.1 of Myocastor coypus. Lineage (NCBI taxonomy): Eukaryota > Metazoa > Chordata > Mammalia > Rodentia > Myocastoridae > Myocastor > Myocastor coypus. The sequence continues at coordinate 624 of PVJA010000769.1, forward strand.
GATCACTTCAGACTGCAATATGAGGGGAAAGTAGCAGAGAAGTAAAGGAACTTAAGAAATGTTTGAAGAGAGAAGAAATCTTGAGGTATTTTGCTGAAGGTGAAAAGTGGAAGTTGTCAGAATTCATTTGACATGCTAGGAAAGTAAAAGAAGGCTGTGGAGTAGAGTGAGGCAAAAATAGGAGCACAACAAGGAGGTCGTGAATGGAAAGGGTCCTGTGGAGACAAAGTTGTGTGAAGTAAAGATGTTTCTACTAAAGCCTTGTGGGGCGTCTGACCTGACATGCCCACTGTAACTTACAGCCTCAACAGAGGACAAGATACACACAGACTAAACTTGTAAAGGTTGATAGATTTGCAAATGTGAGCTTTGTAATCCTCAGCATGTGTCTGGCACTGTTTCTTTGGTAGAGGGGGGCTGTCTAAAAGTTAGCACAGAGACCGTGCTGTGCCTTTTTCAACAACTGTTACCTCTCTGCTTTCATTTGGAATCACTCTGAATAACGTGTCCATACATCACTTTGGAATTTCCTACAGAGAAATAGTTTGGAATGTCCTACAGAGAGATGGTTTGCAAGTATTGTGGTTAAAAAGGCCTGACAGAGCAAAGGTTGCCTTTGTGAGAATTTTCCAAGACACAGAAGCTTTTGCACCAGCTGCTTCAAGTTGCATGCAAGCTGACTGGAGGCCCATTCTGAGGCCACGATGTTGGTAGAGCAGAGTACGTGAGGGAGTGCTGGGATAGAGCCCTGCAGCAGGTCACGTGACTAACATGTGCGAGACCCTGAGGTCACTTCCTAGTGCTGCAAAAATAAGCATTGACATTTAGTTTTAACAGAATCCATAAGATTAGAAGGGCTTAGGTTGTGATACCAACGAACTCTTACCTATGGGAAAGCTCAGTTGAAATAAAAAATTCTGTAAAAAATGTGGTTTGATATTAATTAACTCAGTTTTCTGAAGATCTTAGATGGTCTGTCTAGTCAGGTGGGCATAGAAACATTTCATATAGAAGATCAACACTTATGTGGGTCACCTAACCTGGGAGCAGTTTGTAGCTGAAACTCAGCAGAAGACAAGGAGAGAGAAAAGCATTTTGAATCCAAAAATTAGTTTTAAGAAAAAAAAAAAAAGCAAAGGTTTAAGCAGCCTACTTTGGCTTATTTCTTTGAGCAGAAATAACTACTGAAAGCATCGCATGTGTTACTTATGGATGACAAGCCTTTCGGGGTGGTCTGTGTATGAGGACTTGCTCTCTCAGGAACTATCCTAATTTACCCATAGCAAGTTCTCACCTGCAGCGGCCTGGTATGCATCCAGGCAGGTGTATGGTGGTGCCAGGACTCAAAGTCAGGCGTCTTGACTCTAGGGCCTAAGTTCTTGATAGCCACTGGTCCCTTTGTAAAGCCCTGAAGACTGTGATTCCTTTCCTTTTCTACCAACTGCAGGACAAAAAATGTTCCGTGGGTGAAAGGAGAACTACTGGAAAAGATGTCAATTCTATTGGCAGAAACAAGGTGGACAAGTTATCAAAAGTAGACTTAAGCCTCTCCCACCTGCATACACTAAGGCTGTGTAAGGAAGGGGACAATATTGCAATGTTACTTGTAACTTTCCTTTCTGCAGAACCTTTCTCCAGGGTGATTTTAATTTGCATCTCTTTGGCCAGATGTTGTAGACTAGGTTCTAACCATTTAGAATGAGATGATTATTTTCAAAACTCAGCCCCTCCTCCCAACGCTGGACCCATAGAGTCAAAGAGCACCCAAAACCCTTGGGTATTTCTTTGCACATGAACTCTTAAGGGGCACTGCTGCAGGCATCACAGCGTCATTCCAGGTCTTTCAGCCTTTCACTTTCTGTTTTCAAAATGATAGCTGTGATACCGAGCCTTAACTGTACTTTGGAACCACCTAAGAAGCTCTAAAAATTCCCACTTTTTTCTGGCTGCATCCCAGACCAGCCATATCAGAAAGTCTGGAGTCGAATGGCAGGCTCTAGAAATTTCTAAAGCTCCTTGTATGGCTCCAATACTAGCAAAGCCGCTGCTTTGCAGAAGGCATAAATGAGACAAACAGCCTAGTTCTTTGTCAGTAGGAAAACTGGCTACATTTCTGATTTCTGTGGCCAGAAAGCCTGTGTCACTTTCATGTCTCTAGTATTTGCTGCATGTCTAGGTCCCTAGTGGAAATTTACAGCTGAAGTCTGCATGGATGTATCACCAACTAGTGTGTGCCATCCCTTAGTGTTGGATTCTGTGTTTTTCTCTCCTGGTGTCTCTAGTTGGTATTGGGTGAGTTGGAGGATAGTCAGGGCAGCCATGCAGTGCGGGGAAGGTGGACCAAGGAGGATATATCCCTCTTCTAAAATATGTTGGTTAGTACAGGCTTGCAGAACATAATGATTACATTCATAATGGACACAGTGTTTCCTTCCCCTCTCCCTTTCTGCCATATCTACGTCCCGTTTACAAAAGATCTTTCTCCTTGTTTACTGTTGTCTGAGTTTCCCACAAGACAAGTTACAGTAGAGGATATTTAAGCTTGTGTCTGATTTATTTCACTTAACAGTGGTCTTAAGGTTCATCCATTTTCCTACAAAGGACTCAGATTTATCCTTTATGGTAGGTTGGTACTCCATCATTTGTAAACAACACATTTTCTTTATCCATTCATCTGTTGATGGATATGTATGCTACTTCCAAGATGTAGCCGTTATGAGGAGTGCTGCTACAAACGTACACATGGATGTGTCGCATGATGTCGTTTAGCTCTTGGGAAGACAAGCAGAGGGAGAATAGCTGGTTCAAATAGAATTTCTCTTTTTAGAGTCTCCATGCACTTTTGCATAGTGGTTGTACTAGTTTACATATCTACTACCAATGTAGAAAGATTTGTTTTTCCCCTGTAGCTTCTTCAGCATTTATTATTGTTTGCGTGATGATGGCCATTCTTTTTTGGAGTAAGATAGAATCTCAGTGTTGTTTTAATTTTCATTTCCCTGATAGCTAGAGATATTGAACACTTTTTCATATAGTCATTGACCATTTTTACTTCTTCTGAGAAGTATCTGTTCATTTTGGTTGTCTACTTTTTGATTGGATCTTTTCTTCTGGTGAGTCTAGTTTTTTTTTTTTTTTTTTTTTTTTTTTTTTTTTTTTTTTTTTTTTTTTTTTTTTTTTTTTTTTTTTTTTTTTTTTTTTTTTTTTTTTTTGTTTTTTTTTTTTTTTTTTTTTTTTTTTTAGTTATTTATATGTTCTAGATAGTAGTCCTCTGTCAAATAGCTGACAGAAGTATTTTTCTGTTCTACAGGTTGTCCTTTCATTCTGTTGTTTCCTTTGCTGTGCAGAAGCTTTTTAATTTGATGTAATGTCATTTGTTGATTATTGACTTCTTTTTTGTGCAGTTATTTGGAAAAATTTTACCTGTGCCTCTGTTTTTGAGTGTTTTTACCAATTTTATCTTCCATCAGGTTGTTTCTGAACTACTTTGATTACAGTTTAGTGTATGGTAATATGTACATGTCTAGATTTAAACTTCTGCATGAGTTTAGTTGATTTTCCCAGCATCATTTAATAAAGAAGCTATCTTTCTTCCAGCATGTTTCTGTACTCTGTCAAAGTTCAGGTGACTAGATGCATCTGGAGTTGTTTCTGCATCCCATATTCTGGTGCGTTGATCTGTATGCCTTCTTTCTGTGCTGTTTTTATCACAGTAGCTTGTAATATAACTTGAAGTCTGGGATTTTTATGCCTCTTGATGCCTCTTGCTCTTGTTGCCCATAGCTGTTTTTACAATTATAGGCCTCTTTTGGTTCTATATGAATTTTAGGATGTTTTCTCTAGCTTTGTGAGAAATGTGTTGGTATTTTGACTGGGATTGAATAAAATCTATATTTCAAAGACTGGCCAACTCAGCTGTTGGGAGTGGGTTCGATCCCCAGCATGCCATGCTGGCCCCGCCCCTGGAGCATGCTGAGACCTTGATTTTGAGACTGGGTGTAGTGATGCATGCCTGTAATCCTAGTGCTTGGGAGGCTGAAAACAGTAGGATCACTATGAGTCTGATCTGTGTAATGAGACCCTGTAGACTCTGTACTAAATACATGAAAAAACAAAAGATCTATATTTCAGTTTTGGAAGTGTGGCCATTCTGGTTCTGTGTATGCTGGAACCAGAAGTATCTTTTCATTTTCTTATGTCTTCAATCTCCTTTTTCAAAATACTGTACTGTAGTCTCTTTATGAAAGTCTTCCACTTCTTCAGCTAGTTTAAGTTCTAAGTATTTAGGGGCTGGGGAGATAGCTCCGAGGCACAAGTGCCTGCTGGGCAAGTGCAAGGTCATGAATTCGAACCCTGGTCTCACACACACACAAAAAAAATAAAAATAAAAATAAGTTCTAAGTATTTAATCTTTCTTGAAGCTACTGTGAAGTGTGTTGTTTCCTAATTTCTTTCTTGGTGGGATCATGATTGATGTATAGAAATGCTATTAATGTTTGCATATTAATTTTATATCTTGCTACATTGCTGAGTCAGTTCTAGGAGTGTTCCACAGAACTTCTTAAAGTCTTGTAAAAGACTATGTCATCTATGAACAAAAATAACATCACTTCTTTTCCTATACATATCTCTTTCATTTTTTTTGTCCTGCAAGGTAATTCTGGCTAAAGGTTTGAGTATTACTTTGAAGAGGACTAATGATACAAATAATGGACATCCTTGTCTCACTCCTGATTTCAGAGAAAAAACTATTTTAGTTTTCCCTTATGTAATATGGCGTTGGCATTAGTTTTGTCATAAATTGATTTTACTGGATTAAGATACTATTTTGATACTTATTTGCTCCAGCAGGTTTTTTTTTCCTGCCTTTCTCTGCAATTTACTGTGATATATCACAGTCTAAGTAGTGAGATAGTTTTTTGCAGCGAATAACAGAAATAATGGAAAAGCTATCAGGAATATTTTATGGCTATGGAAGTTGAGATGAGATTTCGTGAACACATCCCATCAATCAAGTGGTGCTGTGAGCTTCCACGTTGCATCAGAAAATGGCTTCCATGAGCAGTATCATGAAGCCAGTACCTTGCCCTGTTTAGCAGTGGTTTCAAGTAGAAAGTCAGTCCTCACTTTGTCGATGTTTGACAGAAGAATGGAGTCCTGTGTGGGAGTGACATCAGAAGGGTGCACATACTCTTGGGTACATATGCTGCAGTGAATCAAGGTCCCTGGCAATCCTAATGCTGAAGTGGTCAGAAGAGGACTGAAGATTATGAGCAGCAGGGTTTGAAAGTCCCTGGGTGTTCAAGGTTCTTCCAGAAACATTAGCATCCAAAGGCGCTGATAACATCAGCTGCAGAAAGGATCTGTTTTCCTTTCGAATGCTCTTCCTCAGGAGCTGATGCCACAGCCACCAGGGCTCGTCCTGGAGTCCTCGCTGAATTCTTTCTCACGATTCAGGCTGTTCAGGGTGCCAGGCTGTGGTTGGGTCCCACCAAGCTGGGTATGGGGTTTGGGTCACATGCCATGTTCTAGAGTTAGTATGCTGAATGGATGTTGGATTTTTACCACAGGCGTTTTCTGAACCATCTTGTGTCACTGGGCTGAATTTTATTGGCCATGATTTATGGTCTTTGTAATTCTTTGTCCCATTCTGTTTGCTAGTTTTTGTCAAGGATTTTTGCATCTTTATTCATTAATGAAATTGGCTTGTAGTTTTCTTTTGTGAGTCCTTGTTTGGTTTTGGAATAGGGTAATGCTAACATCCAAGGATAAGTTTAGAAGTACTGATTCATCCAAAGAAGAAGCTCTTCAATTGATGTTTATAATTTTCTTCCTTGTGCTGCATTTGCATTTAGACTGTTATTCACTGTTACTTAGTAGTTATTCAGAGTGCAAGATACAGACACGATAACTTTTCTAAATACTATTGGTACACATATTTCTTCTCACTGAACTAAGAGAAAGTAGTTGTATGCATAGTCCAATAGTCCATAATAGTAGTGGTTATCAGCAGAACTGGCATTGTTGGAAGCTGCTGACTTGAGCCTTTTACAGATCAGCTTACTTATCTGGCTTTACTTTTTATGCCTCATGGTTATACTTTTCTGCTGAGTGGTTACAGCCAAGTTAAAGCAAGACCTGTATAACAAAACATGTAATTTTTGTATCTGAAAAGGTCAGTGAAATCCACTCAGGATTAACCTTGAAACCATGTACAACGTTTTGTAAAACTTTAGTCAGTGTCAGCCGTCTGGAAGAGTCATGGCCATTGCTTGACCAGTTTGCTCTCAGTAAAAGCCTGAGAGAATTTTTTCTCTCTAGGTGATTCTCCTTAGGCACACTGTACATCATTGATCCCTTTCCTCTGTGGCCCCATAATTTCCTTGAACAGAAAATTTGGGACACCACTGAATTGAAGGATGTTACAGTACAGGTTCTCTTTTTCTTATGTCCTGAGTCCACACTGACCTTGAAAGGCTACTAGGGCCTTTATTGGCTACCCTTGTAGCCCTTCTTTTTCTCTAATTTTTTGATCTGCAAACTTAAGGTGTTAACCCTCCAGAAGAGAAGCTTAGTGATGCTATTACTCTATATCCTATCACAGGTACTTGATCTTAACATCACTGTCTTTCTAAATATCAAATGCCTTCGACTTCATGTTAATTCTAAGGTATTGTTTAATTTCTATGACTCCTTGTATGTTTAGAAAGGTACATTTAGAAATGCCTGGGAGTTTATAAAAGTTCTGTAGTTTCCTTTGCCATTGATATCTAGTTTCAGTGCACTATAACTGAAAATATATGTATAGGATGATTTTGATTCTGATGTATTTAGGTTAGCAAACTTCGTATGCTAGCATGTGGTCTATTTTGAAGAATCTTCTGTGGATTTCTAGGAATAATATGTGTTCTGCTGTGGTAGGATAGAATCCTGTATGTATCCATTAAGTCCATTTGTTCAAAGGTGTAGCTCAGTTCTGATACTGACTTTTTTTTGTCTGGTTGATCTGTTTGTGAAAGTGGGGCATGAAAGGTCCTATTGTCGATGCTGATTCAACCTTTTATTGCTACTAGTGTTTGTTTTATGAAGTTGAGCACGCTGGTATTTGGTGCATATATATTTATAATTGTCATTTCTATTGAATTGTTTTCTCAACTAACATGCAGTGATCTTCTTCGCCTCTTCCAATGTTTTAGCTTGAAGGCTACTCCATCACTCTTGAGTTCTTTCAGTTTTTTAAGATGATCAGTTTCAGAGTGCATGCCATAAATTTTATGAGCTTTTATTTTGTATTATAGGCTCTCAGCTTTCTTCCTGTCTGGAGCAACTTAATAACCTTTAAAAATTTTCAGTCCATTAAAACATTTTTGCGTTGCTGCTGCTGTACACGAACCTTCTCCAAATATAAACATGGCTCAGCATATTATAAATGAAAGCTTTTCCGTGTCAGGCTGTGTTATTCTTTCCTTGTGAGCACCAAACACACTGCTTTTCCCAAATGGTATGGTAGGAAGTTGATGTGCTGACCAAGATGCTCTTCCTGCCCCATCTGTAAGCAAACCCTTGTACTGTAGTTCCTCTTTCTGCTATCAGCACTCAACTCCCTCTTCGAGCAAACCAAAGGGTTTCTATGGACTTGAGCTAACTTTGTGCAACCCAACACAATGCATTTTGTGATTTGGTATCATTCTAACATCAGCCTTCTATTTACCATACAACTTAGAACCAGATAGTCCCCAAATATGTCTATACATGGTACATAGTCCCATATGTATAACTGCATATTTTTTGAGTATTAGAACACAGTGATTTGTTGACTAAATATACAAATGATTAAAAGGAAGTTGTGAAAATGTAGTTGCTCCTTATTATAGAGGGGCCCTTGAAGTCCTTATTAAAGGGAGTTCTTTGAATATGAGTCTGGCAAGAGATGAAGTGGTCTGAAAAGTGACCTCTGAATTTATATAGATGCCTGACAATCTAGTTGGTATCTTTGCCAGTCCTGCATCTTTCTCTGAGGATTTTCCCAGAGACCTCTCACACTTGCAGAACAGATTTGCAGGACTTGGAACACATGTAGATGATAATCAGTGGATCCTATGTTAATGTCAGTGGAAAAAGGCACCCTGACCAAGAGGCTCTAGTATCTTGGGACAGGGAGTGTGTGAGGTCTTGTCACACTGCAGGCTGTGTCTCAGTAGTAAGTGCTGTACAGGGTGAAGTGGGAGTTTGTGTGCCTTGATTGGGATGTTCCCATGTGCAAGCCTTAGCTTTTCCGCTACTTATCCAAGCTATGTCTCCAAGCCCTGCTTCTTTAGTGAATGTTTCCTTGATTTCTTTTTCCTTTTTTCGTTATGTTACCCAGCCTGATCTCAGACTCCTAGCTCAAGCAATCCTGCCTCATCCTTCTGAGTAGCGGGATTATAGGCACACACCACTGTATCAGCCTTTTTTTTTTTTTTTAAATGAAATCATCTGTTGGTGTACAATCTTTAAAACTTGATGTACATAGATTTAGGATGTTTCTCTTTGCCTAGATGCAGCCTGACTTTGCTGTAGGATTGCTATCACATTTGGCCCACACATTTGACCTTGAACAGACCATGAGGTGATTTCTGTGTTTTATAAAGCTCAGGCACCGAGACTATCATTCATGAACACATAGGGCCTTCATACATACCTCTTAGAACTCTGAAACTGAGAGGCTTGGATCCCAAGGGAAACTGTCTTCATGATGGGACAAAGCTGTTTTATTTTCTCAGGAAAGTACCAGAACAGGGAATCATCGCTTTTTCTATCATCCTGGGTCACTTCTCCAGTGAAGCGAATGGAAAATCCTAGGTTTGGAAAAAGCACACCAAAAGATTACTTGTTATTTAAGAAAAGACCAGAGGACAAAACTTGGATCCCCACTTTGTACTTCCTACTGGGCAGAGAATTAAGAATGAGAGGAACTCTGTTGGAAAATTTCTCTTTTTAAAACTTACTGAATGAGCATGGCAGCATTTTCCCTTTGTATGTTCTATATCATAGTGAAGTAAGGCTTAACACTGAAGCTTTTCTATAATCTCATCCCTCCAATGTGATGGCCAACAGGGATTTGCAGTGTATTTTCCCTGCTCTTTTCTATGCATATATAAATAGTTATCACTGCAGTTGTTTTATCCTTAACAATAGTCAAAGAGTATTTTCTCATTAAACAGAGTGCTAGCATTTTTATAGTGTGATATTTTCTTTCATAGCATGCATCTTAATTCAGCTATTCACTGGAAAGCTTGTAATAAGGAAATTAGGCGATGCTAAGGGAGTACTCCCTTGTGTTTTGCTATGTTCACATTTAAAACTTGATACTAATTTCAAGTACTTGGGTTCAGCATTAAAACTGTGCCAACAGTGAACACATACAAACACATCTTGTTGCACTATTCTTAGACAATAACTATCTATGCAGCATTTATGTTCTGTACTAGGTGTTGCAAGTAATCTAGAAATGATAATGTGGGGGGCCCGGCAGGATGGCTCAGTGGTCTAAAGCGCCTGCATGGGAAGGCTTGGGCGGCTTCAGGCACCGCGGTTCGATCCCCGGCACCACATGCTGCGCCAGCCCTACCCTCAGGGCGGGCTGAGCCAGCCATAAAAATGAGTGAATAAACAAACAAAGGTTCTGAAACAAGAAAAAAAAAAAAAAAAGAAATGATAATGTGCCACTTTGTGTAAGAAACTGGAGAGTCTGTGAATTTTGATTTATATATGGGACGGGGTTCTGGAAACGGACACTCGTGGGTATGGAAGGATGACTGTTTATTGGATCCTATGAAAATGAATCAGCAAAATGATCTACTGCAACTGGACAGCACCTGGTCTGGCACTTTTGAGACATTGCCTTTAGTAGTCTGTACTTCGGCTCGCCTCAACTGTGGGATGTGTAACTTTGGAGACTCTGTGAAGCCTTACCACTTTCTGGATCTCTGTGAAGGCAGTGGGCCACTTTGCTATAGTTTCTGCATCCGCTAGCCATATCACTGGATGCTTCACAGAGAGCCAAGGCACCGGAAATAGGCTTAGATTATGGCCCTAGGGATTTGCTGGACATCAGGGTGAACATCTGGGCTATGAAGACACTGTGTGAGACTGGTAGATGTATGGCTAGTCAGCTGTGAACCAGGAGGCCATAGGCAAGCCGTCAGCTGAGTCTTGAATGTTTTTGATAGTTCCTTGTCCCTATTTAATTAATGGGAGGAAATCGTGTCTTTAGAGAGCTCGCTTCCTCTCTCCCCGCTCTGCCTTATGAGCCTGTGGGAGCCCCCTTCCCTTCTCCTGCCCGTCTGTCTTCTGCTGTGCCACAAATGGGAGAAAAAAACATGCAGCCTCCATGTCCTCACTTTGGGATGAGCTCAGGTCTTACAGCACCCTTTACTTTTCTAAGCAGGAGAAAAAAGTTTTCATGAGACTCAGGCTAATAAAATGGGAGACGAAGGCTGCACCAGATAAGGCTTCTTGTAGAATCTCCTTTGCATATTACATCCCAACGTACTGGGCTTACTGTTTGTATCCTTACTAAAAGTTTTATTGTAAACTTACTTTTTAACACGTGTAACTCCTTTTGATTTTGTTTATCTTACGGAGCAAAGAAAATCTACTGGGCGGGCTGCAGCAGCCCTCAGGGGGTGCGCGGTATGCACCTTGGCCGCCGCAGACTGTGCGTCACTTCACTGCCCTGTTTCATGTTCCGTGTTCGGCTCTGTTTAGAGACAGTGAGGGACGTGGTGAAGCAAGACAGATACAGAACTTAGCTGGGTATTTAAATAAACCTTTCTCCTCTCTCTCAGCTCAATTACGTAAGAAGGATGAGGCTTTCCTTAAAGTACTCTGATAATGATCAGGTTTCTTTTTAATGGCCTTTTCCGTGTAATCTTGGGTTAACAGAAAGGTATCCTGGTTGAGTTTCTCATTAAATCAGCACCTTGCTCATTAGTTGATGTTTCTTTCTGTTGACCTCCTCTTCTGAGCCTGTTGGCCTTCTTCTTCTGCGGGTTAACCTGCACACGTCCTGAACGCGTTTTCACAGGCCGTGCTTGAAGTGGCTGGATGAAAGCAAATCCCCCTGCAGTTTTTCTTTTTTCAGTGTATTTTGCATGTTCCATAAACTTTCGAAGTTAACTTTTTAACCATATTTTGAGCTAAGATACACATTTTAATAATGAGAACTCCGACTATGCCAAGGTGTCATTATACAGTGAAATTTCTATTTGTGAGAGTAATTTGTTCCTCTTGTAATCCAGAGCACTGGTATATCAAAACAGTGAGAAACAGAAGAACCAGATATGATCATGTGACATTTGTTAAAACATACCACTCATATTGTAAGGTATTGTTTCTTTATTGGGTCAAAATTTCTTCCAAAATATTTGCTTGCACTGGAGAATACTCTTAGAATAAGTTACTCGCCATCCAGTGTGTGACAATGACATTTCATGTGATCACTACCAAGATGTAATGATTACCAGGCATTGATTTCATCTTTACAAATTCTTTTAACTGTCGCTCTTTTTTTTTTTTTTTTTGTGGGACAGGGGTTTGAACTCACAACCTTGCACTTGTCAGACAGGCGCTTGTGCCATGGAGCTATCTCCCCCGCCCCTAGCTGTTAATTTTATCCTTGGCTAAAGTATTCTAAAGCAAATCCCATATCTATCATTTTACTGCTATGTATTTCAATATGCATCTCTAAGAAATGTGTTTCCATGTTACCAAAATGTCATCATCACATTAAAAAATTCTCAGTACGAACATTGTAATTGCGTTTTCCACCAGATGAAATGAGTTTCGTGAAGTTTTGTCTGTCTTACGTCATGGATGAATGGTACTTCCATCATTGCTAATGAATGGCTGTACGTTTTAAGGTGTGCTTAATTCTGAGCGAATTTCTGAGGTGGAAGTACTGTAGTGCCCCTGGGAACACCACATTTCTTATAATAGAGCATATCTCAGAGACTACCCCTGGAAGATAGCTGACTGCTTTGGTTTCAGAATAACTCAAGTATAAGATTTTTGGAACCAAGGCTGTTCTGCATGTTTGGCTACAAAGGCTACCATCACAGGGGTGGGTGTTCTTGTCCAATGAAAATGTAGCTTGTAAAGGAAGTTGACAATTTATTTTTGTTCATCTGTGTATTTGTTTTATTATTATTATTATTATTATTATTATTAGTAGTAGTAGTAGTAGTATTTTTAGGGAAGGGTCTACAGGATGTTCAGGGTCTCACTACTAGATAGGACTTGTAGTGACCTGCCTGTTTACAGCCTCCCAAGAGCTGGGATTACAATAGGCACATGCCACCACGCCCAGTCTCAATTGCTGTCTCAGCATGTCTGGGGGTGGGGCCAGCGAGGCAGGCCCAGGCCCGGGGATTGAACCTCCCGCATACCTGCTTGCAAGTGCTTTAATCCATTGAGCTATTTGACCAGCTCCTCATCTGTATATTTGTATGTTATATCCTTTGACATCAAATTCTACAAATTCTTGAAACAAAATTGGAGTGTTTGACACTTGATAGTTTCTCTAAACAAAGTACTTTATTATAAAGTAAAAAAATCTATAATTGGTGCTTTTGGTTTTTAATATTCAGACATCTGTTCCTACACATTTTTATGTTTTTTACATATTTATAGAGTCAAATCTGTGGTCAGTGCTACAGGTTTTGGAAGTACCTTAAACTTCTGGTTGAGGTATTGAAGTTATAGAGGTTAGAAATCAATAACTCCACAGGGGAGAAGACATTGAATCTTCAGTCTTTAGCTCCTTCCTCTCCTTAACTGTGGGACTGCTTTTGAATTCTTACACTTTTTTTTTCCTTTTCTGTCTGTAGTATAAGAAACTTGTTTGGGCCAGCCTGATAGCTCAGCAGACTAAGCACCTGCTTAGGCAGATTCAGTGGCCAGAGCACAATCCCTGGTGGCCCACCGCGCCGGCCCACCCTTGGGGTACACTGAGATGGTGGTTGAGACTGGATATGGGGGTGTGCGCCTGTGATCCCTGGGCTTTGGGAGGCTGGAAACAGGAGGATCCCTATGAGTCCAAACTACACAGGGAGATCCTAGAGTCCTAGTAGACCCTGTCATAAAGACATTAAAAAAAAAAAAAAAGAAAGAATCTTGCTTATAGTGTATTATGTTTAATTAAAAAATTATTATTATTGTTCAAATTGCCTTTATTAGAACAAGACAGTTCTGCTATAAACAGCCACCATAAACACACTGATTTTCCAGGTCTGAATTCTCATACTCTAGTTAGTTTCCTTTGGGCTTGGTAGGAAGCCAATGATGGTCATAGAGTGTGGGATCTTGAACCTTAAAAACAGATGTACTGTATCTGCCTAGATATAACATCTTTCAGTTGTTTCTCTCTGCCCTTTAAAATCTGTATTCCAAAGCCTGCTTTGTAGCCCCTGAGTCACCTGGCCTCTGCTGCCTCTCCCTCATCCTCCTGTTATGCCCTTATTCTTTAGTATACCTTAGTTTTACTTCTTTAAATATAGCTCCCTCCCTGCCTCAAGCTGTTACCAATTCTGTTTTCTGCTTGAATATATCATTTCTCCCCCCCCCCAAAAAAAAAAAAATCTCAGCTCTCAAGCCTTTAGAATTTCATTACAGTGCCACCTCCTCAGTGAGAAGCCCGACCCTGGTTCTGCAGAAGAATTTCTCCCATCCCTCCCCATCATGGCTCATCATTTTCAGCCCTTTGTTTTGCAGTCATTCTTATACAATTTATAACTTACTTCAGGCATCTTTCCTAACAAGATGACAGGGCTGGGACCATGTTTACATGGTTTGTCTTGCTTCCCTGGTACTCAGCACAGTGGCTATTCCCACAGAATCCATATTTGTGAAAGATTAGATACACACGTTACTGTGTAGTAGGACTGTCCTGTGAAACAAAGCCAAGTGTTTTTGCTTGAAGATTTAAATCTACACTTGAATTTCTCCCAGATATTTAAGATAGTTAATAATGTATAAAATAAAAGATGATGGCATAAATTTAGAGGGGGAAAAAGGACAAGGAAAGATAAACAAGGCGTGAGGCTTAGGAACAGAGCCAAGACTGAAGTTCAGAATGTACGGCATGGGGAGCCTGAGGCTTGCTGAGGGTGGACCATTTGGCTCTGCGCTTTCCAGCATCCAGAGAGAAAAGGTCAGTGCTCCAAGTCCATATGGTTAAGACAGAACAGTACCCAAGAGAACTGCAACTCCTCTTTGTATTAACCAAAGTGAAGTTTTATGCCAGGGTGGTTGTAAAAAGAAGTGCATAATGTGATGAAGGTTGTCATTTAATAGGCATGGAAAATTTTACAGGAACATTCTTCTAACGACCTTCAAAGAATAGTTTGCCCCTGTCCTGCCGAATACTTTGTTTAAGCTGACATATAATTGGGCCCATATGATGCTGTCTGAGTTATTTATCTGTGCTGTATGACAGTGCATTTGCTGCTGCTGTTTATGCCACTGTCTGCTTCAAGAGTTTGCCTGCATATGCAGAGGCAGGCTGGTTGCTCTTCTGTGCTCTTAGTAACTTCTTCTGTTTTCCTAATCAAATGCTACTTTTCTCAGTGCATTGTTTCTTTCTATCTGCCTTCTGTTGGATATCTCAGAAACACGGCTCCTTTTCTGTCTGGCTCTTCCCACTCCTCCTATCAGTCGCTAGGTCAGCTATAGGCTTCCTTGAGCACATCTTCTGTGTGAAGCATGTTAGGTTCCCAGATGGTATTTCGAGAATGTCTGAACTTCCTCATCCTCACATTTGGTAACCATCTCCCGGCTGGGGAGGGCCCAGCTCCTTCTGCTCTGCCTGATTTTCTTGTTTACCTTCTGAATGTTGTGGGGCTTTCCCACTCATTCTTAACTCAAGAATGAGTTCATGTTCACAATCACCGGGGATTCTAAAGATAATGAATTTAAGAGACGGGAAGTTGTCTTCCTTAGCTTTGTAAAACAGTCTTTTCATGAGGGAGCTGTCCACTTAGAATACAGCTGCTTGAACAAAACTGAGTTTCAGAAATCTTCGTGACAGTTCAGTAGACTGTGCATGATGACGGATGAGGTTGAGAGAGGATTTCGTTGTCACTTTTTTTCTATGTGATGTGTAAGAAGGTATTCAATGTACCAATCGTTGTCATAAATGATAGGCAGAATTTATGTAGTGGCAGAGCTAGGATACCAATGCAGTAGCTGCTCCTGTAGAATCCATTTTTGTGCCACCAGCAGGATGTGATGGAGGCTAGAGAGCCTTGCTTGCTTCCCAGCTCCCTCTGTTGATGAACTTTCCTCATGGGCACTAGAACTGCTCCTAGGAACAGAGGTCCTTCGTGGTACTTCAGCTTGGGCGGGCAGCTGATGTGCTTTGATTCTTTGCCTCCGCATTCTGCTTATGATCCAAGCTGCAGTTTAGCTTGGAAGGTTTATATTAACCATCCTGTTTCTATTTTCTGTGCTCTACAAAAAGCTGTGGATGATAAAGATCAGAAAGCACGCAGGGCAGCACAAGTGGTAGTCTTGCTGCAGAAAGAAAATGAGAATCTTTTGGAGAAAAACCCATATATGATACAACACTGGATTTGCCCAGCAAAGCTATGGTTATTTATTAAATTCTTGCAGAAAATAACTTGTTATAAAGCTGTAACTTTATAGATTCTAACCCTTTTTCCCCCTTATGAGAGCAGTTATTTTTATAACACAGTTGTCGATTACACAAGATATCTTTGAAATGCAAATATTGTGTAATAGCAGAAGAGAATGTGCTTGTTAAATACTTTCTGAACCATTCCAAATAAGCAAATAATAAATTATTATAATTTTGGTTATGCTCAGAAATGTTCTTCTTGGTCTTGTTTTTAACAATTGTTGTAAATAGTTCATATTGAACACCTACTGTGTCCTAGGTATTGGGTTAAGCAATATATTATCCTTCGTAAACTATTACGTGGCTGAGATGAGCCAAGCAGCTTAAAAATTAGATAGCTTTTCAGTAGACAAGTCGTGTTTCCAACTGAATTCAGCAGTTTATTCTTTAGTCATTTCTTAGTCATTTTCAAAAGAACTTGATTCTCATATCCATCGTCTATTACTGCTTATGCTATCCTATCACTTGGTGGCTTAAAATGACAGTTATTCTCTTGCTCAGTGTTCTATGGGTTTGCAATTAGGGCTGGATTCAGTGAGGATGGTTTGGCTCTGCTCCATGTGGTGTGGTCTGGGGAGACTCAGCCAGCGCTGGAGCAGCCAGGATAGTGTCGCTCACGTCTTGGGCTGTGGAGCCGGCTGCTATCTGGGGTGCCTCTGCTCTCCTCTGGCTGACCGCTCCGCCTGGGTGGTATATGTGTTGGGTATACATGCAGCACTTCCTGGCGCAGTGGTACGGGCACGCCAGGAGCTCAAGAGGGAAGCACAGGTGGAAGCCACAAAGGCCTGTATTGCTGAAGACCAGAGTCGAAGTCATGTTCGCAGCACACTATTGCTCAAAGCACAGGACAGGCCCATGGCAGGTGGAGGCAGGGTGGCCCAGAAATGGAAGGATCCATACTGCAGAGGCGTTGCCGTGGTTGTCACCACGGTTAGGCTCTAAACACTACTCCTGTGGGCTGTAATCCTTCAAGCAACATCTTTATTTTTCTTTCTTCCTGTCTCATGGGACTGTTCTCATTTTTGAAATAGCAACTCTTGATCACTTTTGCTATCCCTAACTCACTTTTTCTCTGTTCAGTACATATACAGAGCCATTAGGCCCAAAAACTGATCACACTATACCTATATGTACTTATTATAATTCCATGTGACTGAGGCTCCCTGTGCATTAATATCTGTGTGACTTTTTCCTCCTATCTTTGAATGATGTAAAGTTTGCCATTCTTTTAGTGAGTTCACTATCACTTTTCTCTGAACTAGCATTCTGCCCACTTTCTCCTTGGTGCCTGTGGGGTGGGCACTTTCTTGGCTGGTGTAACACGCTCTCTTGGAGTGCTAACCCTTTTTTCCCTGCCGCCATCCTTTCGTCCATCTGTTCTGAGGAGTAATGGCGGCCTTTGGGTGTTCTTTCCTCCGCTCTTCAGCGCTCGTGTTCAGGCTTGTGTCACTTCATCCCTCACTTAGTGATCCTTCCACGTGACCCCCCTCTCTGCCTCGTCTCTCCTACTCCTTCTATTCTTTCCACAGCAGCTGTTCTCTAGAATTGTCATTACTAAAATGGCAAAGATCCTCCCCTCAGACCAGCCACTGTATTCAGGACCTGTCAGCAGCTACTACCTGCCTCACCCAAACTCCGTTATTTAAATGAGAAGCACCTCCTCATTGAAGTATATTTTTCAGCTTCCCTCTGTAGCACTCTGCTTGAGGCTAAATTATGGTATAGCTTTTGAATGTCAGTCTCAGCTTTATGTCTTACTTTTGTGATTTTTAAAATGATTCTTACAACAGAGTGATAGGATTGGAAATTATGCATGATGATTGCTGTGGGTGATGGAAGGCTTAGTAGTGTGTAGAGCTGCTTGCTAAGGAAGAGAGATAGGCAGGCCACTTGGAAGTGTGGAGGTGTTTGCTGCCATTGCTAAACACATGCATGAGTGAGACAAGTTCCAATCATGAGCACAGTAACTCCAGCCTCACACAGTCTTCCCTCAGGATCTGCTGTCTACCCGGGCTCCACACACTCCCTTTGTGGACACTTGTTGTCCTGAAGTAACCCCTTCCTGCTGCAGTTCCTGGGTTGGTCTTCCTGACCCTGTGTATGCCTTTGTCAATAGCTTCCTCACAAAATTTACCTCTTGGGTGCCAGAAGAATGCATTTATGAGTTCTCATTTTTCTGCAGTGGGCATACATTGTTGGAGAAGTGGAGAAATGTATGTCATAGCTTTAAAAATTTGCCTTGTGGTTTTGTTAGAAGCCCAGTGTTAGCAGCAAGCCTGTTCATGAGTATATTGCAGTATGTGTGATTCTGTGTGCAGAATGTCATTTGCTTCTGGATTTTTGCCAAAATAGAGGGAATTTTTTTCTTGCCCATTAAAATATTAGTGGTTTTACTATCTCTACAGAGACCAATCTCCCCAGGGGTAGTCTGGATCATTCACCCCCCATCCCTTGGCAACACCCCCAAAATTTGCCTGATAGCGGCGTGCATATGATGTAGCCTGCATGCTGGTGAGCTGATAGATTCCTGGGGCTGCCAGTGTTCCTGCTCCAGGAAAGCCAGCTTCCTCAGCTGGTCGTTACAGCCACAAACCAGACATCTGCTCCCTAGATACATTTGCTTAGATTCCTGGTGAGTAGTGTGCTCGTCAGTGGGAAACACTTACCCAGGAAGAGCATGGTTCAGGGTAGATCTGTCAGCTCAGATCTGTAAACATTGCTGCTCTTGCGTGTAATGCTTCCTGACATTAGAGGTTAACTTTTATTTTGCCTTTAGAAGAGAAGCACATTTTCCTGTTGTCTAACAGTGCTGCCCAGATGTTTCCATGAACATTAAGGTGTTACAGTTGGATCTGTATACAAAGTGAATTGAACCAGATAAATTGGTCCTTAAGATGTTATTAAGACAATGCTATTAATCTTAGTTTTAAAAGAATTTTCATGTTTTCACATGGCCCTTTTTCTCCTGCTAGGGCCAGTTTTGTACTCTGGCATTTTAGTTGCTGTAAACTATTGGAAGCCTTTAATGTGTATAAACACAGAAGTAGTCCTCACATTTCCTGTACCATAATCAGTAAACTTGGGTTCACAATGCTGAGCAAAGGGACCATTCTGGTACCTGAAGATACAGACATTAGCTTGGAATAGATTATTGTCCATGTCCTGAAGAGAAAGCATCTGTCCCAGAAGGAACACCTGAGGTGATTGTGGCAGGCAGCGCTGGCCAGCCCTCTGCAGATGTGCCTGGTCTCTCAGTCGCACGTGCTCTGAGACACTGCCAGCTGTGGAGGCCTTTGTTTTGCTCTCTGCTTGCAATGACTTTATGCTCATTGGTCAGGGAATGCGGGGAAATGGACGGTGGAATCTGACTGAAGTGAGGGCTGTGTTTGCTGCTGGGCTTCCGAGGAATTAGATTTGTAAGCCCATGAGAGGTTACGTGACAGGCCCCTCCGTTGCACCTGTTCCTAGTCAGGCTTTGATTTAGCTTCTGCCTCAGCTCACGCTTTAATCGTGGGTGTCTTCAGAGGCAGTCAGGGGTCATTAGTTCTTTAACAGCAAGAGCTACTTAACTGACAGCCTCCTGTAAAGGGCCAGGAGTGGAAGTAGCCAGAGGGTTCATGTTGAAATGATATTTGAGTAGCATACCCATTTTGTTCACTTAGGAGTGAGTGTTGAGGAATGCCTGGGGGTGCTGATGCCTGGGGCTATTATATTGGGTCTGTTCTCTTGGTCTGTACCTCCTCTTCTCTTCGTCCTCCTACTTATCTCTTCTTTTATTTTATCCTCAGCTGCAAGATGTATAAGTTCTGGTCTTTCTCTTTTCTGAAGCTCCGGTCATCTGTACCTCCCTCTTTGATATGCTCTTGGTTTGTGTCCCCCCCAACTCCTATGTTGAATCTGCGCCCCTTAGGCAATAGAAAGTGACAGGTGATTAGTGCTCTGCCCTCACAAATGAGATCATGGCCTTCCAAAGAGGCCCTGGAGAGCTGTTTTCTTACCCTTCAAGTGAGCGCATGGTGAGAAGACAGCCTGTGGCTATGAGAAAGTCCTCCCTGGCGCCTGGTGCAGGCCTCCAGGCACCATGCTTCTAGGCTCTGGAGGGGAAAGACGTTCCTGTGTATATGTGTACGATATGTTGTTATAACAGCCAGAACAGACTATCCACTCCACAGTGCCTCCAAAATAGCCTTTCCTCCTGGTGTGCTTCTTTCCCCTCTGCCCCTGTCCCCTAGGTGTTTATTAGTGGCTTCACCAGCAACTTCTCAGCCTCTCACACTGCAGTCACAGGAATTATCCATTCTTCCTTGCCTTTCAACCTTCTGTGCTCACAGAATTGATTACCAAGTCCTACCACATCATGTGCTGTATCTTTTCTGTCCTTCTCTATTGCCATTCAACTTATTTCTTACCTTAATTAATAGCCTTTGGTCACTGCCTTTGAAATACTATTGTCTTCGTAACTCCCATATTCCTGACAGTCATCCTTCTAAAACAAACAAGCTAAATATATCGAGCTCTGCATTGTTACGGAGCCGTTCCCTAGCGTGGTTCACCCCCAGACATCAGTCCATAATTCTATCTCTTCCATCCTCCCCTCTGCCAAGGTGCATGTTATGGTTTATGTCTAGTTGCCCCCCCAAAGCCTCATATAGTCATTGGGTGGGGACTTCATGAGTCACTAGGATTATGTGTTTTAATACTGATGGATTACAGTCTGAGTACTTCTGGGATTATGAGTATAGCCTAAGGCAGATAGGCTGAGATAGAGAGCCTGAATGTAATATAAAGAGAGACAGACTAGAGCTGTTGCTCTCTGCTCCCCTGTTTGGTCAGTTGCCTCTGTCATGATTGTTGCTGTTCCACTGCCAGGAACTGGATGTTTTCTGCTCTGTTCCATTCAGCCTTGGGCCAGCCGAATATGGACTGAAATCTCCAGTAACTGTGAGCTAAATAAACCTTTCCTTCCTTCATTTTGGGTGTCAGGTATTTGTCCCAACAAGGAGTAAAAAAGTAACTAAGACAGAATTTGGTACCAGAGAAGTGGGGTCATTGCTGTAACTAACCCAACCATGTGGATTACAAGCTTTTGGAAATGGCTTATGGGAAGAGATAGGAAAGGTTCAGAGATGTTGCCTACAAGCGAAGCATTGGCTGTTCTGTAGGAGAGATTCTGGTCAGAGCTCAGACCAGGAGACTGACTGGAAGTCTGAGTATGCAGAATAGCTTGTGAGATTGGAAATGTTTGGAGAAGTCCTCTACTTGTGAAGAGCTGGAAAAGCTTTGGCTGTTCTGTAGGGGAGATTTTGCTCAAGGCTTAGACCAGAAGACTGACAGAAGAAGGTTGAGGAGCTTTATGCTGGAAAAAAGGACCGTATTGATCACTGGACTCCAGATGATTTGTGCTATGGATTGGCTGAAAGTCTGTTGGAATTTTGCTTGTGCCCAGTCCAGAATGGCCTCAAACAGCGATCCCCCTGCCACAGCCTCCTGAGTGCTGGGATTAGAGGTCTGTGCCACCACTCCTGACACCAATCTTCCTGAGTTGTAGTTCAGAAAGAATGTAATTTACATGGGAAATTTGCATGACCTGAAATTTATGTGTAGCCCCAAAATCAGTACTCACAGTGCTTGCTGTGGTCTTTTGAGAACACTTACAGAGCCATGAGTACACTCTTCCGGATGATTGGTCCAAGCAAAGGTGGAAGGAGGATAGTGCTCTTTTTCTTTCAGCTATCATGCTATGAAAAATGTCTTTATATCTAGCGCTCTGTGAAATACGCAGACACAGAGAGACAGATACTGATAACATCATTATTGAAAATGGCTCCAAGTGTAGTGTCAAAAGTATTCTGCAGTATTCCTCAGCTCAGGAAGGCTCTGGTGTGGTTCACACAGAAAGTATAGTTGCTGTATAAGCTTTGTTGAAGCATGCGTTACCATTCCCATAACTTTGATGTTAGTGAGTCAGCAATGTCTATAAGTAAAGTCTTTACATAGGAACACAGTAAACAAGGGTATGGTTTGATTGATGGATTGAAACTGAATGACTAGAGGTTTGCAGGAGCCCAGACCTGTGTTTCCCCTAAGAGATAAGGGTGAGTATCCTCTGATTTGCCAGTAACTTGAAAAGACATAACTACTTGAATGATGAGAATTGCCTTAGGCCCATTTCTTTTATTTAGGAAATTAAGGCTCCAAAGCTTTAAACCTCTTACATCAGGGCAGTTAGCTAATGACTATAAAACAACTTTCGTTGGTTCAACAAAAATTTGTTGAACCTCCAATCTGAGTCAGGTGCTGTCTAAATTTGATCCTTCAGATCCTTAACTTCTAAACCAAGTACATGTGAACGGTATCCTGCCTTCTTCACTGCATTGTTATAAGCAAATAAGCTGGCTCAGTTGCACAAATATTGAGTTCTTTTTGAGCTTGACCAAAAATATTTACTATATTTTTTTTTTGTCTGTAGTCTGCAGGTCCATGGAGACGCCTGTTAGATGTTTGAAATGTTTTCTTAAGTTGCAAAATTTTCCAAATGAATTCCACAATGGGAATATGTTAACAGTATATTGTTGGAACCTCTCCAGGGAAAATATCTTTGGTCAGGGAGAAGACACATTTAAAAAAAAAAAGTCCCAGTGCACAGTCATTGCCTAGTCATGAGATGATATAGTTCACAGAGATGTGTTTATTTATATGTTTCTGTTAGTCTCAAAGTCTGCCAGGTATAGGGATGTCTGAATGAAAAGGACATTTGTAAATCTTTGGTTGACCTTTTATACATCAAATTGTAAACTTATCCCAGTGCAAGGGAAGAGTTCCAGCTTTTTACTTCTGTAAAGCCAATTTTCTAAGCATTTCAGGAAGTCCTTTTCAGTTGCTTCATATCATGTTTGAAAAATAAATTGTATGGGTTTTCATTTATTTTTTGGCAATTGGAAAATGGAGATGGAATCTTTCACTTAGGTGGGCATTATTTTAAATAAAGTTCCCTGTGAGGGAAGCAGTAAGGACTCATATAGAAATGTCAAAGTGAAGACTTAGGCATTATTTATCTACTGTGGTTCAAATACTTTGTGTATACCAGATGCTTAACTTAGGCTCCGAAAGGCTCTGCCACTGCACAAGTCTACCCAGAATTTCATGAGGAGAATGTTCTGGGAACTGCAATTTTAGCTAGTATCTAAGCATTGGAATACACACCACTAAGAAAAAATTATTAAAGAGATTCTTGTTTTCCCCGATAAAACAGGAAGAATAAGTATCTCTGGAGAAGTTGGGATCTTTATTTAAAGGATGTTTATATTTGTTTTTAATATCCTGATGAACTGAATGATCATTTGCTGACGTAGGAAGTTCTGTACTTGCTCATAAAAGGCTCATGTTTCCAGATGGAGCTGTAACTAGTCTTCAAAGTGATTACATTTGAATTGGGAGTAGGCATCCTTTCTTCTTGGCTGATGCTAGTGACTGCAGGTTGCACGTAAGCCACTGTACCTCCCTTAGCTGGATGTCCATGTGCACAGGGAAGCCGCACAACTGTACAGAGTCTTGAGGTCTGGAGAAGGCACTGGAATGTTTTCCGTGACTTGGCTTTAAAGACATGGCTGATAAGAAGAGGAAGATGTTTTGTAAGGATGTGGACGCACAATGTTGAGGCCTGAAGCTGGGAGGGCCTGCCGAGCTCTGTGCTGTGTGCACAGTTGCCTCAGTCCGTGCATGAACGAACTGCGGTCCAGGAACTAGAACCCGTGCATTTGCTCATGTAGTCTGGTGGTGGTGGAGGGAAATGTTTCTGCATCAGTCCGCTGAGGGCAGATATTCTTATTCCTCTATGTACTTATATATGTATGTATATCTCACAGAGCCATGTGTGGTGGGTACTGTGGCTGGCTCCAGCTGTGTATTATTTGGCAACTGGTGTCCTAGAAATCCCATTATTGCAGGCAGGAAGATCCCTGAAATTGGTGTATCTTCTGGCAACATATTAGATGGAGTTTGTTTCATGACATCTTTTTCTTTCACTGTGGCATACGGCAAATAAAAATGGCTAAATACACAAGCAAATTATTTCTTGTAAACATAAATTTTGGAAACAGATTCCCACCTGCCTACTTTCTTGCATTTCAGTATCTGAGAGCTTTTTTAGTGTCTGAATACTTCACAAAATAAGTTAGCTGTTTGAAAAACAATGTTAAGGCATCTGTGTCATTGGATGTAATGTGTCCCTACTGTCTTTTCATTCAAAATTGGCTCCTGTTAAAAAAAAAATAAAATCATGCATATTCTTTGATTGAGTCCACTAAGAAATTTATGGAATGTGCTTGAGCTTTAGTGTGGGAGGTCCCATTTCCTCAGTGACACAATCTACACTAAATAGACAAATATACTAAATATGCAAAATCTTTCTTGAAGGAGGTCAGAGTACTTTGAGTCCTATTTCAGGACCCCAGCATCTTGAACATTCCAGAGAGAGGACTGCATGACATGCATGGGTTTAGACTATTGTTGCTGTTCAATTTTAGGGAGTAATATTTGAGGGGATTTGGACACCACTCTGGTGTTGATAGAAATATAAATGGGCTGAGATTTTTCAATTCTACAGCCCTAAGCATCAGATCAGATTTTTTGGAATGTAATGACATAAAGCAAGATAACAGTATCTAGCAATGTTTACTGAGTACTTTTATGTGCCAAGTACCATTGAATAAGCATGACATATCTTAAGTCACTTAATCTTTACAGTAGTTATGAGAGCTATTGAATAAAGTTGGGCTGTGTACCTTTTTTGGATGAATACACTAACAGAGAGAAGGTAGCTTCCTGGCCTGAGGTCCCGTAGTTTGTGGGGGCCACCTGCAGTCCCAGTCTGTGTTTCAGCTTCTTGTTCTGATGTATTGTCTCTGATAGCTATAATGTGACCTTCTTCATGACCATGTGACAGAGAGTTTGTGTTCTTTATTATTTTGTCAGATATCTTTTGAAAAAGATTAAGCCTAAATATTGATGTCTTGATAGCCTTAGAATTTAACAGAAGCGTAAGAGCAATTGACCACAGCCCCAGAATTCTGAGAGTTTGTTATGCTCCATGCATGCAGAAAGACCTGGGGGCAGGTTTCCCCATTGATCGTGGAGGGTACATATAGAGATGAGGTTGTGGCTGTGTTCTCGTTCTCTCTTCTCCCTTTCAGGGTCTCCCACTCCAGGAAATTGCTTAGTTTCTGTGACTGTTTGGTTCCCACACTACAGAAGTACCTATTTTTCTGAGGACTACCTGGAAGGTTTGACTCTCCCTCCTCCCCCTTCACTGATACAAACCTGTCTTAGGTCCTCTTTAAATTTTTCAGGGTGGTTTGGCTCTATATAAACCAGTGTGCACCACAGCATATGCCTGTGACTGTAGACTACCTAGGGTAACTTGATTTTTTTCAAAGGACTTCCACAGAGGATAGGAAAGAGAATATGCAAAGTAGAACTTTAGGCTATGGAAGACTGGAAATAAAACCATTTGGTGGCCCAGGGCGGACTATTTCATTGTTTCTAGGAGTCTATGAAGATGTTGAGTCACTTCCTAGACCACGTGTTTATCCTCTCAGTTGAAATAGCTTTTTCTGCCTTCTGGGATCTTTGGGCTTAGTCAGTGGCAGATGACAGTGGTGGTCTCTTGTGTCTAGGGTAGAGGCTTCAGTTTTGTATTCTGTAAGCAAAGTAATGGCTGCTTTAGGATAAACTAATAAAGAGTAATTTGTGCAGAGGAAACCTACAAAATTAGCGTCTGGTATAGAAAGAACTTGATTCTAGTCAAAATAATAAGCCTTGTGTTTACAACTCTGCTATAAATACTGATTTCTCAAATATGTTCATTAGCCATAATGGACCAGATGCATAGGTATGTAAGTAGGCCCAGATGCTCTGCTTGACTCAAGAACTAAAACTAATGGCCTGGAGTGCATTATCTCAGATTTCTATTCTTAAATTCCTTCAGACCAATTAAAGCAGTGACTCTGTGCAAGGTAAATTAACCTCCTTCCACTGAAAATGGACTGAAAACTAGCATTTATTAAGTATCCAAGAAAATAATTCAGTGTGCAAGTAGCCAGATCTAAAATTTAACTCAAATAAAATAAAATAAAATAAAATTTAACTCAAAATACTTCAACTGTTCTGTAGTGAAATGAAATAGAACCATGAACCCTTGCTAGGATTAAAAAACAAAACGAACTATTATTTACAAACAATACAAAATATACCTTCTCGGTTCATTAAGGACAAAGACTGTCAGTCAACTATTTCATCCTCAAGTCATACCCCGTCCTCTCAGTGACTCACTTGAACTGGGGCTGCTTGCTGAGAATCTACCAGTTATATTATACTATGAGTTCACTTATTGACTTGGGATTAGTCATTAGTCTTTTGGAAATTCTTAGAAGAAGGTGTATTTTTGATGCCTCATTTCCCCTGCCTTTCCTTCCCACCACTCCTCATGTCTGTGACAGTGGTTACCACATTTACAATGTAATCAACATTGGGAATAAATTGTCAGACCAGGTTATTCATGGGCTTGGGTTGTGAGAACATCCTGAACTTGCTAGCAGACTTCTTAAGACGTGAACATGGTGTTCTTTCTGCTTTCTGAGTGATGATAGCAGTGTTTTATTTCTGGTGTGCTCAGATAGGGTTCCAAAATCAGCATGTGTGGCAGTTCCTAGGAGTGTGACATGGAGGTGGATTTTAACCAGTGACTGTCATTGATGACTTTGCAGCTTTTGACTCAGCAGAATTGTCTTTCTCAGGAGAATCCAGCTGAGCTTTTTTTTTAAATAAAGTTTTATTGACACACAATCATATCCGTTCCTTTACCTATCAAGTGGAGTTGCTGAAGCAGACATCTGGCCCAGAAAGCCTTAAAAATTTACTTTTTGGCCCTCTATTTAAAACTTGTGGAGAGAAACTATTCAAATTATTTTTTAAATGAGTCCTTGAAATTTGACTCCTCATGATACTTGCTTTTTTTCCAGCCCAAAGACTTCAACGCTTATCACCAGCTTTTCCCTCATGTTTCTCCTGGCAAGTAAGTAGCATCACAGAGGAGTGTTTGGAGGCCACCTCTCTGTGGCCTCAGATTTTGCCTTTGCTTCCATAGTGAGTAGGGAAATGTCAATGGTATAGTCACACAATCTCAATCTGAAAGTGTGAGAATTTTAGCTCCAGAAGAGAGCCAGCTCCTGGTGGTTGCGCTCTCTCACTGAGACACCAGGAATGCTAGAAAATTGAAGGCTGCTCCATTGTCTACCATCAGGTCATTGTTGTTAGGACCAGCGCTGGGCCTTTGGCCCTCCTTCCAGTTCTCTTTCCATGGTACCATGTTGCTGCCACGTTGCTACCCATGCCCAGGCAGAGCACATGTTTTGCTTTACAGTGAAAATTTTCTTTTTTTCTTTATAACGTTTAGACTTCATGCCAGATCGGGTGGAGAGAGATGATTTGTGCTCCCTCCAAAGAAAAAGCAAACATACTGGATATATTAGAATGTTTCCTTCTTTATTGTTTATCCAATTAGTACTCAGCTATCAAACAAAATAAAATGTTTAACACTTCCTGTTGGTCATGCTAACTTTTTTCCCCCAGGCTATTTTTAAAACACTGAGTTATGTTTCTTTCTCTTTAATATGATTTTCATAAAAATATGTAAAGCCTCCTGCCTATACAATTTCTAGAATCTTATTGTATATAAATGTTCCTTACTGAGCTGATGTTTATAACATTGAATGCTCATAATGCTTTTAATTTTTGTAATATGCAGCCATAACATCTATTTTTTGAAATGATTTACTATTATTTGATTAGAGAGATAGCTATTAGGTAGCAATTTATATTCAAACTTTATTTTTGATTGCAATAAAAATTAGCCCCATAAGAAGCAGCATTATGCCTAAGTTTGAATTGTTTAGCCCCATGAATGTCAGCATAAGATCTTTTTTTATTCTACTGGGCAGCATGAAGTAGCATTGATATATATAGCGCTGATGTTGAAAGAATAGATTTCAGGACTTCACTGGGTGACCCTGACAATTTTCGTAACTTTTCTTAGCTTTAACTTCCTTATCTGTGAAGTGAAAATAATAGCACTAATCTTATAGGGTTGTTCTGAGAAGACTGGCAGACTATTAATAAATGCATATAGTACTGTAAGGTACAGTGCACAAAGCACCCCAAGTAGAATCCATTGAACTGTGATTTACTTTTGGCTTATGATAAGCCCTCGAATGTGTATGCAAACAATACACCATATGTGCAGGTAGATTTTAAAAAGAGATAAATTTACCTTTTTTAGGGTGTAATGTCCTGATCCTCAAAGGAGAGACTGTATCCTGTATTCTGGAGTCATTCTCACCAGGTTTCTGAGGACAGGAGGGCTGTGGGGCAACTCTGTGTACAGAGGACAAGAATAGTGGAATTCCTGGGGAGAGCTAGAGGAAAGGGGAAGATACCAGTGGGAAGGCTTTATCCAGGCCTCTGCCACAAATCCGCATGATTGTGTTGGAATGTGCTGAGTGAGAGTGGGAGCTAAGAAATAGTTAGAATAAGGTGATGTAGTTACTTCAGGGAGCTTTGTGTAAAAGCATTTGCCAGGCAGGCCTCAAACTAACCTGGAACAAACTCCTTTCTGTACTAGGGAACATGGCTCTCTCACTGCATCAGAGTCTTATGTTGAGCGCTCGTCCACAGTGGTGGCAGCTGCTCCTCTACCCTCTTTACACTACTGTTAAAAAATGTCATTTCATAGATCCAGGCATTCTTTGGGCATTATAGAATTACCTTTGGGGATATAGATTTTACATTAAAAAGTCAAAAGGGAGTCAGCTTGTGTGTTACTTTCACTGATCTTAGAAACAGTCTGAGACATGCACTCCGGTACTCTATGGGCTCATGTTAGATCCCTGGCTCTGTATAGTTTGCATCTTGAGTTCCCCCAAAAGCCCTTGTGTTGAAGACCTGGTTCCTAGCTGGTGGTACTGTGGTACTGTTGGGATGTGGTAGACCCTTTAAGAGGCAGGGGCTGGTGGGAGGTCTGGGGTCACTAGAAATGTGTCCTTGTCCCTTTCTGACCCTTTACTTCTTGGCTACCTGAAGTTGAACCATTTGCTCCACCCTGTACATCCACAATTAGGGACTGCCTTGCCAGAGGCCCAGAAGCAACCAACCCAGAAACTACAGATTGAAACTTCAGAAACCCCGAATCCCGACAAACCCATTCCAGTATTAGTTGCTCATCTTAGCTGTTGTCATGCAGGCAGATAGATAGCTCACAAGCTGCCTAAGTCACAGGAGGAGAGCCCTTAACAAAATCAGTTGGAATCACAAAACTTGTTCAAATCCATCAGCCCTGGGAGATATCGCAGTGTCCCTTAACTCTTTATCCTAGGGTTGTGGTCTAAGGGCAACATCTGTTATGCAAATAATTCCTCTGGATTTTGACTTCATTTCCCCATGATTGTTAATTCCCTCAACTGCAAAGTGGGGGCTGATGCCATGCTCAGATTTGAAGACACACTGGCATAGTGCCAATGCTACTTTGTGCATAAATTGAGCACATAAATTTTTCTGAAGAACTTGCCTAGGAAAATGCCATGTACACTCCCAGATTAGTTCACTCGCTGCCCATCACTCTATATCTCACTAATAGACCCTCGTTAAGGAATGTTGGATCATAGCTAGCAAGTTCTTTGATGCTCTAAAGAACATCCCCAATGCAGACAAATCTGGATTTAACTGTGACTGACTGCCAGCCTAAGAGCTCATGCAGAGGATGGGCCTGGTAACAGCTGAAGCTGAAAAGCCAACAGTATTCTGATCAGAAGTAGTGGGTTTTGTTTGAGCTTTTGCGGTGGGTTCTTGTTTTGGGATGCTTGGGGCAAATCCATTCTTGCAACTCCTAGGTGGAGGTGTCGTACGTGTCCAATAGGGTGTTCGCAAAGTAACTGGAAGGCTTCCCCTAGGCTATAAGTTGGATGCACAGTATGAATCCTTCCTTTTCTGTGCCATAGGTTTGGATGCTTTTGTTTATTCCTTTGGAGAAGGGGAATAGAGTTGTCACAATGATGGTTGACATTAAGAAATCCTATTTTAGGGCTAGGGAGAGAGCTCAGCAGTCTAAGTGCCTGCCTGGCAAGCATAAGGACCTAGGTTCTGTCCCTGGTACCCCATGCCGTGCTAGGCCCAGAACTCCAGGCACATAGAACTGGCTACCGAAACTGAGGGTTGTGGTGCATGCTTGTAATCCCAGCCTGGGGATGCTGAGACAGTAGGATCACTGTGAGTCCAAGTTGCTTAATGAGACCCTTTGCCAAATAAATAAATAAATAAATAAATAAATATTTTTTTTTAAAGAAATACTATTTTATACCCTGACTCAGTAATTGGCCATGGCCTAGAAGAGTCTATTCTTAATAAACTTCAGAAAATTCACTTAGACCTTATGCACTAGAATTTCTCAAGCTAGGGCTAGGGCTATAGCTCAGTGGAACAATTGCTTGCCTGGCAGGCACAAGGTCCTGAGTTCAATGTCCAGTACATAAAAAAAAAAAAAAAAAAAAAAAAAAAAAAAAAAAAAAAAAAAAAAAAAAAAAAAAAAAAAAAAAAAAAAGAATGGAAAAAAATCGGTCCCTCCAATGTATGTTTCTTGAGAGTCTCTGCAGGGGTACCCCTTTCCACTGTTGCTGGCACACATGTGTAGAAATTTTTTTTTCTTTGTGATTCACCTGTTCCTGTTGGTTAACTATAGAGGGCTAATTCAACTTCAGGCTTTAGAGCCCCTTGCCCAGGTGCCCTTTAGCTCGGATGTAGGGGAGAGTATGTTCTCAGGGTGCGACCCTGCAAGCAGTTTAAGCAGAGAACTTGAAATTAGCACAGATGCTTTGTGGCCAAAGAGGTGGTTGCACCTTTGGACATGAGAAAGGGTCAGAGGGAGATGCATCAGCCTAACATGAAGCATGAGCTGTCCCAGAACAGCAGAAAGACATGTCAAATTCCAGCAATCCGGATACTAACTTCGGAAGAATTTTCCCCAAGTGTAAGTGGTTGCTGAGTTTTCTCTGAAATGATTGCTCTTACACTGAAAGGATTAGGCGTCTTTTATTTCACGTGTCGGGGACTTTCTGAACCCAGTCACACTAGCAAGCTTCCAAAGAACAGTGGGAGGTTAAATGTCACTCACGGGGAGGAACCACATCGCTCTGGAGGTTTGGGCCTTTGTTTTGCCTTGGAGAGAGGAGTTCAGTTTTCTGGGTGTTCTGGGTGATCTGTGCATTTTGGTGTTGGCAAAAGTGGGCACCTGAAACTGTACTAGAAATCTATTGCGGGGCAACTCTTGAAATTCTGTGAGAATTATGATGATGGCTCTGTGGGCACAATCTCTTTTCTGAGAAGCAGTCCCATGTGCATAGTCCAACATATTCCAGACTCTCTATGGCCTTGAAGCCTAGAGTTACGCTTAGGAGGATTACAGGAGGTGGCTCCCTAGCTGGGTACAGACCTCTCCTAAATTATCCAAAACAGCTATTCAAAGCCTATCCAGGTCATTCACTCCTTCCTCATCTGGGCCTTGAAACTAACTTTTCCTGGTTATTTCAGGCAATATACAGATTTGAGGCTCTGAGATCCCTGTTGGTGGCCTTAGCCCAATCACTGTTATTCACATTTACTTAAAACAAAACAAAAAAAAAAAAAAACACCCACTGGGGATTGAGCCTAGAATCTTTGCACTAAGCAACATCCCAACCCATTTTCATTTTGAGACAGGGTCTTATTAAGTCACCATTTGCCTAGGTGGGGCTTGAACACGCTGT
Source organism: Myocastor coypus (assembly GCA_004027025.1). NCBI lineage: Eukaryota > Metazoa > Chordata > Mammalia > Rodentia > Myocastoridae > Myocastor > Myocastor coypus. The sequence continues at coordinate 32,148 of PVJA010000769.1, forward strand.
CTTCCAGGCTCATCCTCCCCGGGTGCAAAGAGGCAGGTGCCACCACACCTGCTGCCCCAGTTACTTGTGAGGCTCAACAGCTGGTGCTCCCTGAAGGGTTAAACACGTAAGGCAGTTATGTCCTTTCGGTTGCCCCCTCCTTATCTTGGGTGATGAGAAAAGAAGAGAAAGACCTTTGTGACCCTGGAGTCTGGGGAGCTGGATAGTACAGTTAAGAGAATGTGGGTTGCAGGATCCAGAAGGATGAGACTGAGAAGCCAGAGACTACCCTTCATAGCTGTGGGCAGTGGAGCCCTTAACTCCTCAAGGCTGTTGCCACCTCAATAAAACAGTTGCTGTGGGGATGCCATAATGTAATGTGCTGAAATGCCTGGTATAGCATTTTACTAACAGTAGCAGCAAGTCAGCATAAAGCCTTCCCTTGCCAAGACTTGTCTCGCTTTGGTACCTTTTAGGAGGAGTAGGTCTGGGTTCATATTTATACCTTTCAGAAGTGTCAGAGGTGGAAATCAGGTGTCAGTGTGTGACGCACACTTGCTGGGCTTACAAAGTTGAATGAAGAAGTTCTTTTAGGAGGACTATCGTAGCCCAAGCGGCTTGTGTTGTAACTGGACAGTAATTGTATGCAACACCTTATGGATGGTTCCTGTCTACTTTGGGAAATGTACACTGAACTTTGTAAAAACAACCCTGGGTTTGCCAGTGAGTTCAGCTGCGGAGAACTTGCCTATCCTTTCCTTGTCCTGAGGGACTGTTTCTCAAGTCTTCCCTCTCTTTTTTTTTTTTTTTTTTTTTCTTGCGGTACAGGGATTGAACTCAGGATGCCATGCTTGCTGGACAAACACTTATTCTACAGAGCTATTTGTTCTGTATGGAAAGTCCTAAAGTTAATTTACATATCAGTAGGGGTCAGATGGATTTAAACAGTATCGGCAAATAACAGCAGTTAGTGCCCATTCTCAAAGTTTTTGGCTATGCTTGAGAGAAGCTACACTGTATTTCAAACAGCCAAGTACAAGGAGGCAAAAGGACATGTGAGGAAACACTTTGTACTCTGCTATACCACGGCCCAAATTTAAATAAATTTTAACAGGTAAAAATACAAAAGCTACATGAAATTCTGTGAGAATTATGATGATGGCTCTGTGGGCACAATCTCTTTTCTGAGAAGCAGTCCCATGTGCATAGTCCAACATATTCCAGACTCTCTATGGCCTTGAAGCCTAGAGTTACGCTTAGGAGGATTACAGGAGGTGGCTCCCTAGCTGGGTACAGACCTGAAAGGGTGCAACAAGTTTTCATGTATGTATAAAATGTATAATGTCTAAATCAAACATAATGTATCTGCTCAAATATCTTTTCTTTATGACTTTTTTTTTGGGGGGGGGGGAATGGCTTAACGGTGGGTCTGAGGATTGAAGTACCATCATCTGTGCCTGACTGGGATTGCCCATGCAGGCGCTTAAACCACTGAACTAACCTACAAGCCCCCTCTTTTCTTTATGGTGAAGATTCTTTTTTCTAGCTTTTAAAATATACATCACATTCTTGCTATGTGTGGTTATCCCCCTGTACCATAAAACACCAAGACTTCTTCTCTTACTTCTATCTAAATACAATTTGGTACCCATTAGTCAGCCTATTGTTTCTTTTATTTAAAGTTATATGATAGTTCCCGTGCCACTAATTATACAGCCACTAAAATAATTATGGAGTAATTACGTTTGGGAATTGCTTTTAATAAGCTCCATTTTGCTGAACATTTTGAGGCTGAGTTTATTGGGTGCAGGGTGGATATTTTTAGGCAGAAATCAAGCCAACTGTAAATAAAGATGAAAGGGAAAAGTCTGGGAAACTGTTACCGGGGTTTTTGTGAAGAGTAACATGGGCTTTTTGCTGTAGTCACTATTTCTATTATTAGGTAAAGTCGGCTCAACAGAGCCCTTCTGGAATTTATGCTCCCACCCTTGGGCACACAGAGTGACCCCAGCCAGATGCCTGGTTTTGCTAAGGCGGGCGGTCCTGGTACTTGATCATGGGTTCAGTGGAGTGAAAACATCCTCCTGGGAGGAAATGCTTCGGGGACCTGGTCACTGTCACAGAGTCTTCCGTGCTCACACAACACTGGTGGTCCCATTCACAGCTTGACTGATGCTGAAAACAGATGGGTCAGGGCTTCATCATCCACAGAAACAGGCTGTCATCCAGACCCTCATCAGAAGGACAGTTTGGAAATTATTCCTGCATAAGACTTGTCAAATTTCTGCTGAGAGATGTTGAGAATTATTTATCCCTTTAAGGCAGCTGTTCTTACTCATATTAGGTCACAAACCCTTTGCTATCAGAATTTATCACAGGCATGTGAAATAATACTTTAATCTTACAGGATTTGTGGTTCCCCGGAAGTCCAAGTTTGCACCCAGGTTAAGAAGACTTGTTTTACGTATTTGGTTGCTGCAGGGTCTCGCTACACAGCTCAGACTTGTGATCCTCCTTCTTTTAGCCTCCCCAACACTGGGATTACAGACATGTCCCACTACACGTGGACTCTGTGACCCACTCAGACTACCCCGGGGGCAGAGCTGACAGGGCATGTAGTTCCAGGGATCAAACCTGGGTCCCTGAGCTTGCCTAAGCTTGCCTAAATAGGCACTTGAGTCCACTGAGCTATCTTGCCATCCAAAGAAGACTTATTTTAGGTGATCCAGCCTCTACAGGAGATCCTAGTCCCTTTATCTCCAGCGTTCCCTGGGCACTGGCCATGATTCCTTCTTGTGCCCATGCAGATTCCCTTCCTCAGGGCTAGTTCCCAGCCATCTCTTTCTCTGCTGGAATCATTCCTTCCCCGGGGTACCTCTCTTGGGTAAGGAGAAGTACCCAAGAGAGGTACTTCCTTAAGAAGTCCAGCTCTGCTTCTTTCCCTAGGTCCACTTCTGGTTCCGTGGCTATGGCAAATTCTGAAATGTCATCCTTTGTCACTTGATTTTGAGACAAATGAGATCTGGGGAGTTGGAGTGCATTCATCTTCTCCAGTAAAATTCTCCATATCTCAAACTACCTTGTGGGGCAGGTGATGAACAGAGCTAGGATGAGTTGATTTTGAAACTACTTAGTATGGGTCATGTGGCTGGCATATGGTTCCTGTAGGCTGTGAGAAGAGTCCTTTCCACAGATGAACATGCATGACAGGATGCCACAGAACACCTGAGGTGAAAGTGTCCCATTGTAGCATCCTTGCCTAGATGGCACTTCTCCACAGCTAGAAGTAGAATGACCTGGAGAGAATATGGAATACAGGATGGAAAGATTAGGATGGAAGAAAAGTGCTGTGGGAGTGCTGCAGGCTTTGTCTAGACTGAGTGTGAACAGTATCAAGTGGTTTTTAAAGTCTTGTCTTTTTATTTTGTCACTGAGCAGCAGGAAGGAGTTGTCCAAGATCCACATGACATATTCCATAACTCACCTTTTATGTCCCAAATACCCAGATATGTAATCCTGGTTTTCAGAAGACAAATGTGTAACTGTATTATTCCAGGATTTCTAAGCCAACAGATGACTTAGGGTTGGATCAAATCTTAACTTTTTTTGTATGATGGATATAATTTTTAATCTTCTTTATAGATCTGGGAGAAAAAGCAGAGAATAGACAGCAATAATTTGAGATTCCTGCCCCCCCCCCAACAGTTTATGAGAAGCAGGACAGTTTTCAGGCTCTTTTTTTTTTTTTTTTAATTTTAGGAAAGGGTCTACAGGATGTTCAGGATCTCACTTCTAGATTGAACTCGTTATGATCCACCTGTTTACAACCTCCCAAAAGCTGGGATTACAGGTGAGCACCACCATGCCCATTCTTAATTGCCAGCACGGCAGGCCCAGGAGATCAAACCTTGCCCCTTTACCTGCTTGCTGAGCTACTTGGCCAGCCCTCGCAGGCTTTAATCTTCTTGTAAATTCTACTTTTATTGAGTAATTAGAAAGGTTATTCTTACAGAGAGGGCAGTGTAGGTAGCATCTTTCTTCCACATAGCAAATGTGGTAAATTGCCACTTAGAGAAACAAGCATTACTTCACTTGACATTTTTAAATTGAGATTTGTACATATATATGGTGTGTTGTGTGATAATTTGTATACAGCATACAGTGATCCTATTAGTGTAATTGAAATTTCTATTTTAAACATTATTTCTATGTGATGTCTTTCTCAACTACTTCTTGTTAAATATATCATGCTGTTGTAGGTTGCAGTTATACTTTTGTGCTGTAGAACACTGGAGCTACTAGTTAACCCAGTTTTGTTATCCAGGTTACACTAATTTCATGAATTTAGTGAGAAATTATTCTCATTTTTTTTGTTTCTGGAAAAGTCTGTGTAAAGCGGAATAATCTGTTCTTGCAGGTTTGGTAGAACTTGCTAACAGATTTTCCTGACTTGGCTTTTCTTTTGTGAGAAAAGACTTTTATTGGATTTAATTTATTGGATAGTTACAGAAATTCAAGTGTGCCATTTTGTGATGAATAACTTTGAAAATGTATTTTGATAAAAATTATTCAAGCTATAAAAAATTAATGTTTACTGAAAGTGTTAATGTTTAATTGTTTGATCAATCTTTTATACCTATACCTATTAATCTAAACTGATCGGATGATGAAAATATGTAATATAACCATTGTTAAATTTCTCTGATTTTGAGCCGGGCGTGGTGGCTTACACCTGTAATCCCAGTACTCGGGAGGCTGAGGCAGGAGGATTGGTGTGAGTTCAAGACCAGCCTGGGCTACAAAAGTGAATTCAAGGCCAGCCTCAACTGCATAGTGAGACTCTGTCTCAAAAAGAAAAAAAAAATTTCTCTGATTTTGAAATTCTGTGCTATACGTAGTCTTACTTGTTACTGTTTTTTCTATCTTTGTTTCTGCTATTTTTTTAGTCTTTAAAATAAAAATAATATAAAGTAAAAAATAAAAAAACTCAAAAAAATTATGCAAGTTATCATAATTTTTAAAACCAGTTTTAAAATTAATAAGCCTAAAATTATTACAAACTTATTTAAAAAATCTCTGTTGCATTTGAAGTGATATCCCATTTTCAATGCTAATGTTGTGTCTTCCATTTTCATTATTTTTTTTTAATTTTTTTTTTATTTATTATTTTTATTCTTGTTTCAGAACATTTGCTTATTCACTCATTTTTATGGCCGTCTCAGCCCACCCCAAGGTCAGGGCTGGCGCAGCATGTGGTGCCGGGGATCGAACCACAGTCCCTGAAGCCGCCCAAGCTTCCCCAAGCAGGGACTTTAGACCACTGAGCCATCCCGCTGGGCCCCTCCATTTTCATTATTAATTTCTCTCTAGAAGTTTATCTATTTTATATTGATAAAAACTATTTTCTCATTTTTTGGTACTCTTTAGTTTTTATTTCTTTTGGTTCTTTAATTTGTATCTGTAGGTTAATGTTGTTCTTTTGTGTTTTTTAAAAGCTTGCCTTAGGATGGAGATTTTCACACAGTAATTAATGGGCAAGTGCTTCATCTCTCTTCTTGATTTGTTTGATAAAACTTTTGTTACGTTTAATTTTGTTGGATTAAAAAAATGAGTCACTAAACATGAATGTTACCCCCACTCCATCCCCAGTATCAGGGACCAAATTCAGGACCTTGTACTAACCAGGCAGGCCCCATTAAAATTTATTAAGAGGCTAATTGTTAAAGAAAAGAAAGCACCAATGACAGAAATACTAAACATCAGAGCAACTAAGATTAGTTGATATTGTCATAGAACAAAGTGAACTTGCTTTATAATTGTATATATAAATTCCAGCTGTGCTGCTGATAGCAGCCTTTTGGATTATGGATGCATATTGCTCACATAAACTGTTCTTAGTCATTTTTTACTTACAAAAGTATATTTAGGGGAATATGACTTATATAGTTCTAGAACTTATTGAAAAAGCAACATATCCCATATCTTTTTTTTTTTTTTTTTTTTTTTTTTTAATGACACTGGGGATTGAACTCAGGACCTTGTGCTTGCCAGGCAAGCACTGATTCTAATGAGCTATCTCCCTGACCCAAGAACATATCCTTTTATCTTCTGAATAATACAGAATTTCCTTAGACTGTAGTAACTTGATCTTGCCTTTCCCATCTAATTCTTTTTCACAATATTTTAAAAATATCTTCATTTCACCTCCCAAGCTACATACTTTTTACAATTGACTTTTACTATAGATGATTTTATTTTTATTTTTTCACCTTTGTTACTTTGCTTTTCCTTATTTCATTGTAGATTACCTTTGCATCATGTCATTGTGGTTTTTGATGAGAATCCATCCTTTAACATTTTTTAGTGATACTGTTCATGGTTTTTCCTCCTTCGTTTGCTAAAAAATACTGTTTTGCCTTAGCGCTTCACTGCTAGTTTAGCTTTGTACACAATTCCAGACTGATGGCTATTTCCTACCAGCACTTTGAAGTTAAAATTTCACTATCATCTGGCCTCCATTTGGAGCTGTGAAAGAGTAATATCAAATTATCATTCCTTTGAAGGAATCTCATTTTCCCTTTAAACTCTTCACTTTTTCTGTTTTTCAATCTGTTTGTATCTAAGTTCCTTCTCTTTTTCCTTCCTTAATTAAAATTTATTTTGATTTCAGAATCTGAAGATTTTTTTTGCCTTTTGTCAGCTTTGGGAATTTTCAGCTGTTGGCTCTTTAAGTGCTGTACATTTTTCTGTTCTTTAGTTTGAATTTATAATTAGACATATGTTACATTTTGGTCCATCTTCTTTTCTTTTAACTCCCCCTTTTCTCTGTACTTTACTGTTTCCTCAGATAAATAATGTGTTCGTCAACATGTCTTATCTATTTTAGCCCATTTATAGTTTTTCAGAATATTGTCAAATACAAAAAAAAATATTGTCAAATACAAATATTTTGCATATCCAGAAATTCTATTTGTTTGTTTTTCAAAATCTTCTTGGGCACTTAATTCTTTTGCTTCTCTGTCTTCTCTCTCTCTCTCTCTCTCTCTCTCCCTTTGTCTTTCTCTCTGTTTTTTTTGGTTCCAATTATTTTCCTCAAGTAGCTAATACATGTGATTTGATTAATTTGTACTGTGCCTTTAAAGATTCCAGTCATCTGAAGAATTCTTAGATGTTCTGACTCCTAATTTGCTGATCCTTGCTTTTGTCAGCTCTACATTAACTCGTTCTGTTTCTTCTATTTTGGGAACTCCTGTGTGGTCACCGTCTGTGGAGTCCTGGAAGGCCTGATTTGAGGACATGTTCCTCTGAGGGAATCGGGTTTGCCAGCTATCCTGAAATCTGGACAACTGGTATTTATTTTGCAGTTTGGGGGATTCCAAGATAATGTGTTTAGAATAAATGCAAACTCCGACCCTGATCGAACACAGTCTAGGTTGCGAAGTCTGTGTGGAGCTTTTCTACCTGGTGTGAAGGTCCAGACAGACAAGTTCCCAGTTGCTTCCCCTTGTGAGTGGGCATGGTCACTAACGCACCCTTTCAGCATATCCCTTTGGCCTGGGTTCAGTTCCTAGTACTGGGAAAAAAGAAAGCATCTATCTCTTTGAGGGCCTTGTTTCCACTTTGAAGCTGATGTATTTGACTTCAGTTTGTTTTTGTGTGTCACATTCTAGATTTTACCCAGTTTTTCAAACCCAGATTGTGTAGAAGTCCCTCATTTCTTTCTCTCATATGTAAAGTGATTCCTACAACTCAGCAGACATGTGTACTGACCTAACTTTTTATCCTATATTGGCCATATTTCCCACAGATACTTATCCACCAGTGGATGAACCTTTCCTGTGTGAGGTCAAGACAGGAACCTCTTTGGGGGATTTGCAGTTTATACATTTTGTCATTTATATTGGGGTTCTATTTCACATGGAATGTTGATACCATAGAGATGTCTAGTGTTTTATTATAAAACATAATGCATTTTTATGATTTAAAAAATCTTTAAAGTGTGTTTATATTTAATATAGAAGAAGCAGCCTGTTTTGGGGGCAGGTTTGCCTTCCCTGGCTTCCTGGCCTCTGCAGTATTCTCAGTGTTTTGCTTCAAGGGTTACTGCTGGTTGAGAATCCTTCATTAACCGCTCATGGGTCCAAAGGATCCTGGAAACACAGCTGAAGGAAATACAGAGATGATGCTAAAGGAGAGATGTGTCTTATTCTCAGTGGGACAGGAGTGCAATAGCCAGAGGAAAAACTACTGCTGTCAGTGATAGATAATAAAACCAGAACACACTTGGATCTGGGCTACAGAAAATTAATGTTTTGGAGGGAAATGATCTTCCATGATTCTCAGAGCAATGATCCTAGGGGAATAAACTAGACCCAGGGAAGAAGTAACTGAGCAGGAGTGAGGAGCTGGACCATGGCTGCTGTCAACTCACTGGTCTTAAGTTTAGCAATGAGGAATAGAGAAGTTTATTTTTCATAATAATTACAAAACTGCTGCTACCCTTGCATAACAATATAAATCCTCGTATAGTGCCTTTCTACTTTATAACTGCCCTTACATCTGGCACTGGACACTATATTGTCATATGCTGGATTTTTGAACATGTTCTACCTGTAAGCTCCTGAAGTATGCACTCTTGGGAGGCAGCTAGGGAGGAAGGAAGGCATTTGGATCGCCCATCTTACTGACAGTTGTTTCAGCACAGAACAAACACAGAATTTTAAAGAACTATTCATTCCTGGAATGAATCTGGCTTACACACTGTTCTCTTGATTGAGACAGTACCTGACCCTCTCAACTTAAAGGAGAAGAGCCTTGTATTGGCTCATAGTGTGTGGAGATTTCATTCCATAGTCATCTGACTGTGAGAGAGACCGCCATGGTTGAAGGGCCTAGGTGCGGCTACTCAGTTCTGGCCTCAGGAAACGGCGAGAGGAACCTGGGAGAGATGACCTTTCATCCAAATGAGCCTTGCTTTGCTCCAGTGACCCACCTCTTCCGACCAGACCACCTCCTAGCAGCAAGTCAACTGTGATACCCCACAATGCAGTCACCATTGAGAAGCTTCACTCATGAGCACATGGGGGGGTAGCATCTTAGATCTAAGCCCAAAGAGAACACCTATCTTACCCTGTGGGGCCTCACAGTTTATCCTGTTCCGTTCAGCTTTGTAAACTGGTTCTCAGTTGTCAAGTTACAGCCTGAATCGATGTCTGCTTTGAATATTTTAATCAGCAACGTGGGTTTCTGAGGTTATTGTTCAATGTTTGGGATCTTGGTTTCCTTATCAGTACGATAAATGGCCTGGAGTAACTCCAATGCCAAGCAAGATTTCAGGGATAGCTACTGCCCCTTAGCCTGTGCCTCAAAATTCAAAGCTATTGCTCATTCTCTTGCATTGGGACGTCATAGACAGGTTGGTCTTGGCTGTTCCCTATGACTTCCAGAGTCTTGTGGTCCTGCATTTTAGATTTTATTTGAATCCATAGGCCAACGTGTGGAGTGCAGAGTAGCTACTAAGTAAATGCAAGCTACTTCACGTTTGCGTCCTATGTTTCCTGTTACTTTCTCATTTAAGTATCTCATGAAAACCACCAGTAGGTAGTTTGTAAAGGTCCTAATTCTCTTAGCCTGTTAACCCTGAGATTTCTGCCTCCTGATGCAGGGGTGCCACCTAGTGGGAAGAGGTGACAATTGTAGGTGCTTCAGCACCCAGCTCCTTAAACCTCATGTTCGTTGATTTAGTTCAAAAGGCTGAGAAGTAGGCATTTTGGAAGGAGTTGCAATAAAACAACTTCAGCTCTTTCCTAGAGTACAGTTGGCAACAGCCGAGTGGTGCAAAATTAAGCTAACTGCTCTAGGTTCTATTGTTCAAAAGTTATCTTGGCTTTTCTTGACTTAATTCCATAGTGCTGTTCTCTCTTTGCAATATATCCATTGCTGACTATGTTACATTGCCTTCTCTTATCTCCTGGGTGCAAGTGAGGTCTTTTTAGTAGCAAGTGAAAGCAACATAACTCATACTTGGTTAGAGCCAACAGGGGGAATTCATTGCCCGGATCCCAAGGGTAGGCTTGCTGAGGCATGGGGCAAGTCATGCCACCCAGGTCAGCTTCTTTCATAGTTGATCTCTTAACTCTGAACTTTGGTTCACTTTCAGGTACTGCTTTCGCCCTTGACGTCCCTCCTCCATCCTGCATGCTTGCTCTGCCCCTTCTTTTTCAAATCATGTGTAAGTGCCAGAAGCTGTTCCTTAATGGGTTATGGGCCAGTGGTGGAATTAGTTGCTTTGGTGAGAAGAGTTGTATTCTGGTTGGCCAGGTCTAGGTCATGCACCCGCCTCAGTCACATAAAACTAAAGGGAAAGAGGTGTTTCCTCAAAGAATAATGGAAATTCCATTCTCAATGGAAGCCTTGAATGCTAGACAAGCAAAAAGAACACATGTCCATATCTTGGCCATCTGTAGACAGTATGCCATTTGTATTGCTGTCTGCCAGTGCTCCTCAATATCTAAGATGGACTTAATGATGAATGGCTGAATAATTGAAGAACTGGTGGCAAGGGAGCTCAGAGCCCACCATGAGGCCTTTAGGCACTTAAAAGAGAGGTAGAAAATCAAGATACATCGCACAGGTGAATTTAGAAACAATTGTATAATGGTTTTAAATTACAGCCTCAAGAACTTTGATAACCTCGGCCTTTGAAGGATAGCCCTGTGCTCTTCCTACTTTAGTCCTAGCAGGCTAGAAATTATTATAACCAATGGAAGATAATGGAAATGACATCCATAAGAGAAGTCATAAAGACCACACTGGAAAGTTTGACCTGGAAGCCTGGGTATCTATGCTAGGAGTTCAGCATGCATCCACCATGCTGGCAAGGCATGTAGGTGCCTTGGTACCCAGTCCCAGTTCAGCAGTCAGCTTCCCCCACCTCTCCATAACAGATCTGCCAGCCCAGATCAGCCCATCCACCAGTTGATGGTTGAAACCGTGTGTTTATGTCACACCAAACAGAAGAACTGCCTAGTGAAGCTCTGATCCACCAGAAGATCAGAATCAAATGGTTAGATGTCATTAACTTTGGGAATAGTCTTAAATTTATCCAATAATTGGTTGTGGGGGCAAATTTCTAGCTCCTCAGGGCTATAGGGAGACAATGCAGACCAAAGATGCCTTTGACTATGATTTCAGCTCAGAGGTGTTTACGAAAGAGCTGCTTATGATTAAGAATTAAATGACTTTTCCCTAAAAGACTTTCGCGTAATAAATTTGTCTTCCTCCTGTGAGCGGCTTGTTGGCAAACTGCCTCCTTTATCTTGGGGAGCCTCAGGCAGCATGAAGAAGAGACAGAGGCCAACATCTCACTTGTCACAGCTTTGTTGCACATGGCGGCTGGGTTACAGGTCCCGAGGGACCTGGAGAACTGTTTCCTCATGCAGATGGGTCTTGGCATGCTGGCAGAGTATGTTCTGTCAGTGTATTGCAAAATAAAGTAGGATCCCTGAAATTTTTTTCTTCTGAACTTTGGATTTATAGTCTGTCACTTCTTTTTCTTTTTCATCTTTTTCAAGTACTTGAGGAGATTGAGCTCAGGACTGCCATATGCTCAATAAATGCACTACCACTGACCTATATTCTCATCCTTTTAAAATTTTGAGACCGGGTCTCCCTAAGTGTCTCAGGTTATCTTCAGACTTGCAGTCCTCCTGCTGCAGCCTCCTGAGTCGCTGGGATCATAGGCATTTGTTACGGTGCCCAGTGTAGCCTGTCCTTTCTACAGAGACTTTGTAATAACTAGACAGAGTGCGAGCCAGGATGAAGTCCGTGATGAGCCTAAATACCCAGCCCTTTATTTTGACCTACACACTTCTCCCCATTTTCCTCTCTACTTCCTCTGAGGGTTCCATTCCTCACGTGCTTCTCAGAGTATCCAGTCACCTTTGAGTGTGCACATACGTGAGTGTTGGAGAACCCACAACCTCCTCAGGAAGCAGTCCCCAGCTGGAGCTCTTTGGGACCACTCCTGGAATTCTGCATTATTTTTTATTCCTGATTGCATTTCCCAAGAACGAGTGACTTCTTGCTGGAAAGAACATCTTGAGGTTATGATTTCCCTCACCACTTCCTCTTTACCCAATCAAATATTCGTAGAGATTATTTTGTGCTGGACAGTGTCCTAGATTCTGGGAAGACATTCATGAACAAAAAAACTTCTGTGGTTGTGGAATTTACTCTCTAAAGGGCAGAGGAAGAGATGATGAGTTTTAAGTATAATAAATACTTAGAATATACTTTATCTAGGAAATAAATGAAAAAATAGGATTGGGACTGAGAGGGATGGTCTTGGAAAATGACAAGGTCAATCTTCCCCAAGGAGATGATTGAACAAAGACCAGAACAATTAAATGGTACTTGGGGAAAGATTATTTGGAGAAGTAGGAACTGTCTGTGCAGAGACCTTACATTGGGAGCAGGGAGAAGAAGGCCCAAGAGTCGTGAGTAGATGGGCTTACAGAATGGTGTGGGCCATTGTTCTGTTTCCAGGGACCTTTGGACAGTTGGAACAGAGAAGTGACAGAGTCTGCCTTGTGGCTCAGATCACTCTGGCTGCTGTTTGTGAGTGCACTGTAGGGAGCAAGCTGTACACTGGTAGTCCCCGAGGAGGAGGCTCCTGCAGAGATATGTATGGCAGCTGGTGACAGCAGAGTCCATGGCAGTTGAAGAGGCAGACAGAGGCTGCAAAGAGTGCATTCTGGTCTGTAACTAAGTGGGTAGGTAGAGTAGCATAGCAGGGTGGTCTGGGGGGCATCCAATGAGATGAGTAGGTCACTGGACAGATGGGGCTGGTGGTCAGGGGTGAGGACCATACCTCACCCCTGTGGTGCTGCTGAGTTGTCTCTAGCTAGGGTAGGAGACCTCAGAGCAGAGTGGAAACATGGCTTTTCTCAGAGTTTCAGAATGTGTTCCCGCCCATCATGTCTTCGCACTGCTGTCTGTTATGCAGAACTGTGGCTGTGGTGGCGCTGGCAGGATGGAAGATGCCTCACAACACTACCCAAGGATGATCGAGGGCAGTGTGGTTGAGCAAGAACCAGCCCTGGACCACTAGCGTGACTGAACAGGGGCTTCGTCCTTTTGTACCACATGGATTTAAGTTTGAAAGGCATGAAGGAAGACTTTTCCACAACCTGTGACTCAGGGATAGGAGCAGTGGGACCAGAAGAAAAAAATCAATTGGGAAAAATGCCTTTTGTTCTGAGAAATGCCAGCAAAAGGAAAAGCAACTTCTTCTATCTTATTCTGACTTTGGGAAAATAATGGCTTCTATTTAGTTGATCTACTTTCAGTACTGATTTGCAGAAAGTGTCACTGCAGAAGGTGGAAGTCTAAATCTGGCATTTTAAATCCACTTTCTGAATTAGTCTCCAGTATACTTGTTTCCGTTTTCTAGGGCTATGGTAACACAATGCCATGAACTGGGTAGCTTAAAACAATGGAAGTGCTTAGTCTCACAGTCTCAGCGGCCAGAAGATAAAGTGTATACAGGGCCGGGCTCCCTCTGAAGGCTCTGGGGGGAAATCAGTCTTTGCTGCTTCCAGCTTCTGGTGCTGCCAGCAGTTCTTGGCTTGCAGATGCATCCGGCCGGTGTGTGCTGCCGCATTCACACGGCCTCCTCCCTGTGTGTGTCCACAGCCCCTCTTCTGGAGCTGCTGCTCTTACAGGACAGCCCAGCTTAATAAAATATGATGTCATCGTAACTTGGCAGCATTTTTGAAAAACTTGTCTTTAGATAAGGTCACATTCCCAGGTATCAGGACTTGAGCCGGTCTTTTAGGGAGGACGCAGCTCTACCCAGTGTAACACCAAAGGGAAGTAGAGGGGGCTGCAGTCTGTGGTGTAAAGTGAAAACTACATCTTTCATCTGGTTAAATAGCTGTCTAAATCTTTATGAAATAAGTTTTGGCATTTTTTTTTTAACTCCAACTTTCCACATTCACAGTGGGATTTGATTCTGTATTAGCAGGAGAACATGAGAGGAGATGACTAGAGTCTAATGTGCTTACTTACCCAGGACACCAGTGAGTTGTTAAACCAGTGGCAGGTATGTTTTGCACTGTGCTGAAATGAGTATTCAGAAGAGTACTAGAGGAGTTGGTCTTTGTCTGGAGAAGGATGGATACGTGTTCTCAAGATCATGGACGAGTCGGGAGGCTGACAATTAGGAGTGCAGGTTTAGTTAGCCAGGAGGAATAGTGGTACGTGCCTGTGATCACAGCGTTCTAGGAGTCTAAGGCAGAAGGATCGCAAGTTCAAGGTCAACCTGTGCACCTTAGTGAGGCCATGTCTTACAATAAAAAAGGTTAAAAGGAATGAGTGTACAGCTCAGTGATAGAATGTGCCTGGGTTAACCACAGCAACACACACACACACACACACACACACACACACACACACACACACTCCTTTCTCATATACTCACCAACTCATCCACCCTCTCAGGCAGGCTCAGGGCCAGCTCTGTTCCTTCAGTCTTAGCACCCTAAGTCTCCATAGGAAGCAGCCCCCAACCCGAAGTCCTGAAGTTCGCCAGGCCTCTGCTTTGGTGTTGCTGGACACCTCCCTTATCTTAGAATCCTCAAAATTTAATGAGATCATTAGCACAGAAGGGGCAGCACTCAGGGGTAGCTGAGACTAGGGACCCTGGAGTTAGAGGGCCCACAGGCCAGTCCTGTCTTCACCCTTTCCTGTCTTCTGGTGACCCTGGGCTGGGGGCTCAGCCTCTCTGTGCCTCAGTTTACTTTTATAAAATGAAGCCTGTGATAATATCTTTTCTGTCCTTCCTTCTTTACTTTTCTCCTTCCTTCCTTCCTTCCTTCCTTCCTTCCTTCCTTCCTTCCTTCCTTCCTTCCTTAGTGGGAATTAAACCTAGGGCTTTTGCACCAAGCTATATCCCTAGCCCTTTAAAAGAAAACTTACATTGAAATAGCATCTTGCTGAGTTGTTACAATTTCCAGGCTGTGCTTGATCTTGTGATCCTCCTGCCTCAGCTGCCCAGGGTTGGGGTCACTGATGGGTGCCCTGTGACTTGTAAACAACAGAAGTGTTTCTTATAATTCTGGAGGCCAGGAAGTCTGAGACCAAGGCTCAGTAGGCTCAGTGTGTGGAGGCAGACTTCTCCAGGAAAGCACCTAGGTGGCCTCACTTGATGGAAGCAGAAAGGGCTTAAACCAGTTCCCTTCTGCCTCTACGAGGATCCGCCCTCATGACTTGGTGAGAGGTTCTTAACCCCCAAAGGGGATCAAGTTTCAACTCATGAATTTAGGGTGACATTCAGACCATAGCAGTCACTACACCATAAGGACTAATTTTACAGCTACAGAATGCAAAATCTTGAAAGACTCCTGAGAAAACCCCAGGTGTGCTGCTGCTTCTAAGTTCAAGAAGAATGAGACAGGCAGAGCTAATCTTTCCTATTTACATTTTAAGGGGCGGTCTGTGCCTGTGTGTTTCTTTTCTTTTTTTGGGGGAGGGGGGTGGGGTTTGAACTCACGACCTTAAACTTGCCAGGCAGGCACTTGTGCCGCGGAGCTATCTCCCCAGCCCCTGTGTGCGTTTCTTAGAGGGGAATTAAACCCCAAGCCTTGCACACGCAGGGAGCTACTCTGCCTCTAAAGCACACTCCCAGGGTTGCGGTTGGGGAGATGGCTCTGTGGCACAAGTGCCTGCCTGGTGGTATGTGCAAGGTTGTGAGTTTGAACCCCAGTCCCGCAAAATAAATAAATAAGTAAATAAATAAATAAAGTATACTCCCAACATATTATTCATCTTTACTCTTTCCTGATCCATTGTTTTGATGAAAGGGAAGTCTCTGAAGCTCCCTCCGGGTATCAGCATTTGACCACCATTTGTCCCATTGTGTTGTCCTTAGGTTGCTGTAGCACCCTAGCAATACTGATGAGCTTTGCTCTTGGTGCTGTGGGTCACACCGTGGTGCATGCTGGCCTCAGGCTGCTCATCCAGGGACGCTCTGACCCTCTGATGCGCTTGTCCGGCAGTGAGTACAGTGGGTTCAGGAGCTTCTCTCCCTGAGCTGGAGCTGGGTGGTTTCTTTATAATTTGCACAGCTGCCCTTCATGAATATCCATAACTGATTAGCATCCGTTTATCATCGTGTTTACCATTTCCTTTATCATAATCTTTGCTGTTTCAAGGTCAGTGGATGATACTAACCCAAGTGGTTGCAAAGGTAAAAATGTTACAAAGTAGCCTGTGCTTGAACTAAGGGGAACCGACACTCCCTGTGACCAACGTCATCCTGCTTTGTGGCCACCACCTGCAAAGCAGTGCTGACAAGCTCCACTATGGCCCCAGCTTCAGCAGCGCTGCGGGAAGGCCGGTCTGCATTTGATTGTCTCAGGCCCTGGGGCACATCGAGGTTGGAAAGTTGTGTTCATTGGAGGTCGGTAGTTCCAACAGTCACAAGCATATTTCTAAAGCTTTCAAAACAGCCTTAATCTATGTCATGTCTCGTGTCTTTTTCCATTGCTGCCCACTCCCGCTCCTTCCCTCCTCCCCGCTCTGAGATGTCCTCGCCTCTGCAGCCGGGGCTGAGCTTTTCTCATAGCCTTGGAATGGTTGTAGCACAGGCCAAAGGGAATTTCAGGCTGAACTGGTACGGTCGAGCCAACAAGAAGAAAACATCAGTAACCTTCCTGTCCGGCCTGCAGCTGAGCGGTGAAGGGTGAGGGCAGCTAGAGTATAAGGGCACGTCTTTACCAGAAGCTCCACAAAGAGGGGAGCAGCTATGTGCTGTCTTAAATTGTGTTCTGGTGACCTCAGCTGTGGCCTGAACAGACCCCCCTTGTTTTTGACCAAAAAGGTAATTCCGCTAAGCTTACTCCTCTGTCCCCCACCTTATCCTTTGTGGCCTTGTGGTCTGGGTCTCTGCACACTAGGGAATGAGTGAGTTTAATGAAAACCATATAATTCATCCTGACAGCCCTGGCTCATCTCTCTTGAAGTGAGGAGCTGCTGGTGACTTCTGATTCTATTTTCAGCTTGCGTGTCTTGGTTGCAAAAGCAGGCATTCCTTTGAATTTGTTAAAAACAGAGCATCCTGCTTGAGGAGCGGCCCCTCTCCTGTCTGGCTGGGGGCAGGTGTCTTTACCTGCCTTCCTTCTGAGGGGAGGCAATCTGTAAATGAAGTATCCTTCCACCCCTCCTAAGGCTGAAGGCGAAGGTGCAGCCCCCAAGCAGAGGAGACTTGAGTGCATAAGGGCAACACGAAGCCATCTGCGAAGGTCCTTCACGCTGAGGAGGCCCAGGAAGACACCTTGTCCTTCCACAGCCCAGCAGGTAGACTGTGCAGGCAGCATATGGGGTGATGGTTTGAGGAGAAGCTGGTGGCAGTATTTGCTCTGCCATCTCATTTCTGTGTCTTGGACAAGTGTTCTGACTGCACACCATCCCTCAGTTTCCTTTTATAAAGTGGGAGTGTGGGATGGGGTGTTACCTCATTCAGTCAAAGCAGACGATATGTTCAAAGGTCTGGATGCAGATGCTTGCAAAGTGGCGGCTGTGCATTGGCAGCAGAACCAGTGCCTTTGGCTAACCTGTCCGTACCACCTCCGAAAACTGTACCTAATTTCTTAGTCCAGTTTTAGATTCATAGAAATAGTGCAAAGGTGAAGCAAGCGGTTTCTACTTATCAAGAACTTCTCCCTTACCACCACCATTCCTCTCCAGAGTGGGACCTTTGCTACAGCCTGGAGCTGCACAGAGACACCTTCCCCCGAGTCCCCTAGCTTGTAGTGGAGTCACTGTTGGAGCTATTCTTTCTCAAGGTCGAAACCAAGGCATTGTGACAAATGTCCACTATTACAGTGTTGGAGTTGCTCCGCCGCTATATTTTCTACGCTCCATTCACTCCTCCTCTTCCCAATCTCTGGCACTGCTAATTGTTTCAGTGATTGCATAATTTCATTTTTTTCCAAATGCCAGGTAGTTAGAATCATACATTATGTAGTCTTTGCTGAATATCTTTGAAATCTAAGGCAGCATTACCCATTTTAAAAAATCAGGTTTGACCCTTTGACTTTTGCCAGAAATCTACACAAATTCTGACAGTTTCTACTCCTGAGACCATAAGGAAATTGTAGACTATAAAAATAATTTTAATAGATGAGTTCTCCCTAAACTGAGAAATGGTAGGATTTTTGCCATATACATGCATCTACAATATGTAGTATATATCATATAAAATATATGATATATTGCATGCCACATATATGCATATATAGCAGGATACCATTGGATCTTACAGTGGTTGCTTTGCATACCAGGTTACTCATGGGACCCATTAGTCTATAGGGCTGTACTGGTTATTTTATTTCTGTGGGGTTTAGGCCAAGTATCCTTGCTTCCCTACTGACACCTTTTGTTTTGTTTTATTTTATTTATTTATTTTTTTTGAGACAGGGTCTCACTTTGTAGTGTATGCTGACTTACTTTGTGGTCCAGGTTGGCCCTAACCTAGTGGCGCTCCTCCTGCCTCAGCCTCCCAAGTGATGGGATTACAGGCAGGCACCATCGCACCCAACTACTGAAGCCTGTTGTCACAGTTAGGAGGGACCCTTGGAGGTCAGCACAGAAGAGAAAAGCATATAGATGAACTCTGTCTGGAGGTGACCAAGGGCAGAAAAAGTGGAAAGAGGCTGAGAGTAGGTGGCTTTGAACTCATTGTCAGGGCAGTGAGTACTGTGGATCTCAAAGTACATGCTTTATTTTCTTGCTTTGAGGCTATTGGGTAGTGAGGGAGTCTTACTTAGGTGGAGTGTGATGATAGCCAGACATCACACGGACATGAGGTCAGTGTGTGGATGCTGTTTACATGTTTGCAGCAGGCTCCCCATGAGGGGTCAGAACGATGATGCTCTGATGTGTTCAATCTGATGTTACATGAGGAAATAAGGCAGAGTGGCTGGGATCCCAGAAATGGGCCTTCCCTGTCTCTTTCCCAAGGGCCTGGTTGCGTATGCAGCAGAACAGTCAGCAGGCTTAGAATCAGGGAGATCTGGGTCTTGTCTACTTACCATGACTTGGCTGTGGGCAGATTAGTCACCCTCAGAGTCTTTATGTGCCCAGGAGAAACTGGAGGCAACTCCATGTTTCCTCAAGGGTCATTCTGAGGGTTGGGTGTAACCTAGACGATGGGCAACATATGTAGATGTACACTGAGTAGGTTGTAGCAGTTATTACTTAAGGTTATGTACTCATCCTTGGCTTCCTTGTGTAGGTAAGGGGCAGATGGCTTAGCAATGTCATCTGTTTGTGAAAAACTTAATGCTTATAAAGACAAAACCAGTACTTCCAGTGGTCCCTGTGTCATTGCAAGTGGTGGAGACATCTCAAAAAACTGATTAATCCAAATGTGCAAGGATAGAGTGGCTGATTTGTCCCATCCCAAGAAACTGTCCCTCTGCATACGCATACCTGCAGGTGGAGCACGACTGAATGAACCCTGTTGCACCCTTGGGTCTCTGAGTGTCTACATGTTTGTTTTTAGCTGTTTACAGCTCCAGTGCCCAGTTGCATGCTTAGCTTAGCTCCAGCGGTCTGGAAAACCTCCGAAGAGAGCTGTAGGCCTTCTGGGTCTTTTTGTACACACCACGCATTTGCCAGTACTTGGGCTGCTGAGTCAAACCTCCCTGGGCTCTGTTCATTCATCGTCTTGAGCTTATCTGCTTTATTCCTCTACAGTTTCTTCAGCAATGTAGTGAAATAAAGGCCAGTTGCCCTGACAGCTCTGAGCAACACAGGGACATTATTCTGAAACCATTCTCTATTGGCACCCAAACTGCGATTCTGTCATGTTCAGTACAAGGATTTGTACAATCCCATGTAGATTAAAAAGAGCTCATTTAAAAATAATAGGGGGCTTCACCTGTTCTCTTGACAGTTGCAAAGGCAGTTTTCTAGCTATTCCAAAGTTCTCCTTTACCAGGTATATCCTAGAATCCTAGAAATGGGGCCGTCCTATAGGCCCAGGGCAGTCTGTTGGCACAGTGGGAGCCAGTACACAATGAGGAAGCACCAAGGTCTGAGGTGAAGGAGAAAGTTGTCGGCCAGCAAAGGTGGTGCTTCAAGAATCAAGGCTCGCGATGTGGGGAAAAGGTGTGTGCCCGTCGCTCGCTGCATAACCTTGTGCCCCTCCTTGCCTTCACTTTCTTTCTCTTTCTCTGTCCCCTTTCTTCTATCTTTTTTCCCTCTCTATTCCCCTCCTCTCTCTCCTTCCCCTCTCCCTCACTTCCCTCTCTCCCTCTTGTGACTGAGCTTGTCATAGACTGCGCATGGGAACTGGTGTAAATCCTCCACCGGCTGGGCTGGCTTGTGTTGAAAGGACCACAGTTTCTCTCTTTTAGTGACATAGACCATTAGCAGTTTGTGAAAGTGATTTCATCAAAACTGAACTTAGATCAATTTAGCTCGAGTAGTTTAAAGTCTGTTTCTCTTATGAAAATAAGGAAAGTTTAAAACAAAATCTAAGTGTTTAAAACATTTAAAAGTCATTTGGAGCCATAACTAGTAAGTATATGAAAGAAAATTTCAAGCAAGGAGAGTTATGAAATGTGGCTACTCTGACAAGATAATAAAAAAATATAGTGCTAAAAGTCATTTCTTCAGTTTATGTTGGCGAAAAAGTTAAATGGAATAGCGCAAATCAAAGAAAGAACTTTATATCTGTGACATAATGTATAATAAATCAGGTATCCCAAGCCAATGAATTATTTATGTAGGCTTAGAACAACTGCCTTGCAATCTGAAGAAAATTTAGTTCCCAGTTCAAGTAACTAGATACTATGACTTAGCTCTCCATGTCCTCCCAGATGCTTAGGTGCTCAGAGCTTGTACTTCCCGAAGGTGACAGTATCACAGGGGCACTCTGCTCCCCAGTGGACTAATCGATTGATGTGTTTGGCAGTGGGGCTGCTGCTGTCTCCGTCCTGCTGGCTCAGGTGAAGAGTTTCCCTGGGCCTGGCCCCTCCGACTTGGAGCAGGGGCCATGTACTGAACCAGAGAAAACCTGTCTTTCTTTAAGTTGCAGGTATTGGGTATTTTGCTTCAGCAACTGAAAAAGTAACCAGTGCACTACGGATTGAGAAATAACAATATATTTTGCAATTTTATTTTAGATTTTAGGTAAATATAATGTTTGGTGGAGGCGTCATTTAGCCATAGTGACTATTTATAATATTTATACTTTTGAGAAAGACTTTTTTTTGTTGCCTCAGGCTGCCTTAAGGGAGGGTCTGGTAAGGCATGTGGGGCTCATATGGAACCCCAGTCCCCTGAGCCTGACTGTGATTGCCCCAGCAGGCGCTTAAACAACTGAGCTAAGCTGCAGCGCTCCCTTATATCTATACATGCAAAATAGGGTAGATATACAACTACTTTCTTTTAGTAGTACTCTGAATAACTACTACGAAGACAATGCATTACTTATTGTAACTGTCCTTCCAACCTGTTTGGAAACTGTCTCATTGCTATTTCTTTCTCACTGACATTAATAAAAAATATTTATGCTTTTGAGATGAATACATATTTGGGGCTAATACTTTATGATTCTCAACTTATTTCAATTTTTCTTTGATTTTTTATGGATTTATTATGAAAGAAACAATTTTATTTATTTATTTATTTATTTATTTATTTATTTATTTATTTATTGTCTTTTGGAGACAAGGTCCCGCTATGCAGTTCAGGCTGGCCTTGAGCTCACCTTGGTAACCCAGGCTAATCTCGAACTTGCACCGATCCTCCTGCCTCAGCCTCCCGAGTGCTGGGATTACATGCATGTGCCACCATGCCCGGCAACAATTTTATTTTTAAATTGTTGAAAACCTATAATAGGTCTTTATTAGAGGATTTATAGATATGAACACTTAATGGCCCCAGAAAAACATTAAAATCCAGTATTTCACCGTACCTAAGGTAGCAGACGTCTTCTTCACTATACAGAAAAGAAAACATAATTCGTAAAATTTCTCAACATGAAATCAAACTGAAGCATAAGAAAACCACATGGATAGGTCCTAGACACATACATAGTCCTGTGCCTTTTAGTTTCCTCCCTCGTAGAGACACAGTCACTTGCTGGTGACCCTCAAGGTTCAAAGGAGCTTTCGAAGGAGGATGTGTTAGACGTTTGCATTCCATGTGCCCCTGCAGACTAGTGGAAGCTCATTAGTCAGTGAACAGCATACCCACAGCCTGCATACTACAGGGGGGCACTTAACTTTTCATAATCAAATGTAGTTCATCCAGGCTGATCATTTCTTAGTTTTCCTGGGTTTTCAGCTGCTTAACTCTGAAAGATCAATTGGATTCTTCTGTTTATTGAGCTTTTACTTTGAGAGGGGCAGCATGATCCATCCCCTGGCTCATGGCTTGTCTGCTGATGTGCGCAGGCAGTGACATCTCCCGCGGGGTTGCCTGCTCCAGGCACTGGGCCTTGGTCTTTACAACCTATGTGCTGACGGATCAAACAAACTTTCCAGAGGCACAGGCCTTGTGATGGGAGCAGCCCTGACCTGACCTCACTCATCACCAGGTCAGAAGATTTGTCTCTGAAGAGGCTTCTTCTGATCCAGACGCCTTAGAAGCCTCAAAATTCAGAGGCTCTGTGGCAGTGTCTAGGAAAAGGTGTAACTATGAGTCAAAGGCCAGCCAGGGCAGCGCGGGTTTTGCTTTTAATCCACTGGGCCCACTCTCGAAAAAAGCTGCCTCAAGCAGTGTCTGGCTCCCGCTTTCATCCCACTCCTGCCCTGTGACCTGCTCCGGGTCAGATAAAGACCGTCAATCACCTTGCTAGTGGAAAATTGCCCCCTTTTCATTTTAAAATAGGATAGCCTTCCTCACATTTCCTGTTCTGTTTCTCTGAAGCTGACCTGCGGGCTAAGCAGCCAGTGCTGGTTTTGTGGCAGGAGGGACTTCCAGGTGCTGTCTTCAGAGACAGTTTTGCTGAAGAAAGCCTCTTACACTAAAATTTAGAGACAGTTTAAATTTGCACTGGACACCAAAGGAGTTGATGAATGCTGGTAGTTTGCTGGTAACAATGGGAAATGCAGAAGAAACTGGATCCTTCTCCTGAGGATGTGCCAGGATAATTCTTACAGCCCCTGGATCATGTGATCACAAAGTGATGATCATTATTGCCCTTGTCATCGTCTTACATAATTTTACAAAATTTAAAAAAGGAATCTGTGTCTGTGCAGTGTAATGCAACTTGGCTGCTTCTAGAACCTTCCAACCTTCATAAATGCCCCTCAGCACACTGGCCCTGCTGGATATGGGTGGAGCCAGAAGAAAGGGGCTGTGCCCATGGGGGAGCCAGGACCCAAGGAGGAGCAGCTTTGGCCCAGGGCCTGGGAGTTTCCCAAGAAACACATTCCAGCCAAGATGGTACCACCTCCCTCCCACCACAGAAACCGTGTCCTCCCTGAGAAGAAGGGATAGGGCCAGCTGTTCAGTCGGTCAAGTTCTTAATATCTCTACTTGAAAGTGGATCCAACTTTCTAAATATTTTAGATAATGTTATTTAACCTATAATTTCTTACCTCAGGGTTTGTGTTAATCACATTTGGGGTGTCTCATAAATCATGAGGCTACTATGTTCAGGGCTGCCTCTGGCTTCCCTCACTGTTTTCTTTTTCCATTTTGCCAACTTTTCACTTAAAAACAGACTTTCTCCAAATCTGTCATCTCCTCATCCTTCTCCTGCCCACCGTGGGGTCCACGTGTTCTCTGCACAGCCCCACAGCAGGCTACCTCCTCAGATGCAGGAGGAGGTACCAGCTGGGTGACCAGCGCCTATTTCTAGGCTGCGTGACCTATTACTGGACCACAGCAGAGCATAGCTGGTGTCTCTTGCTCTGCTTTCCATGGCACCTTTATTTTCCTTTTGGCCACAGTAGTAGGATTGTTTTATTTTTGCGACCTATGCCTAGGAGTAATAGTCTCCTTGCCAAGTTTCCTCTTTTTCCTAGAAGAGCTTGCTCGCTTTTCTTTCTTTCTTTTTTTTTTTTTTTAAGTTTGCTTGCTTTCATCTTTATTTTCTTTACATTCTCTCCTACAAATATGAGTCTACTCCATGCTTTTGTTTCAGACATGTCCCTGAACAATAGTCCCTCGCGAATCTTTCCATCTAAGGTTGGTGGGAGTGTGAGTAGGAGAAGCATTTACTTAGCACTTACTTTCTGCCAGGAATAACTTCACATACTTTATGGAATAATGTGTAAAATATATGCCAAGTATTCTTGGACAAAAAGAAAACTTCTGCATCATACTCAAAACCTACTGAGAAATAAACTTACAGTGTGATTGATGTACACACTGAATTGATGGGAATATGTAAGATTTATAGTGAGTTGTTTTCCAGTCTGGCCAGTATAGGTGATATCAGAAATGACCCTGGAATAAGGAATGACCTCTCGTGAGTGTACAGACGAAAGGCCGTCCTATGGGGAAGGAATTGGGCAGTTGGTGAAAGTACTGAGCACAAATGATCCTGCTGGGTCAGAGGATAAAGAGGAGCACAAGATTCTGGCTGGGGCAGGAGTGGAGGTAGAGCCTTGAGCATTGAGGGTTATCCTGATGAGCCTGCAGACAGTGGAAAAGCTTCCTAGTCCAGTGGAGCTTGGCATTGCCAATGGCACTCAGGGAGAGCGAATACCATGTATGGGTGAGGTTGACTGAGGTACCGTGCTGTGGAGCTTTTTCATATCAAGACGTCATGAGAGCCTGGGCTCTATGTACAGGTGGAGATGAGGAAAGGAGGCAGAAAAGAAGTGGACGCACAGCTGTGAGATATATCCAATAGGATGCAGATGAGGAAAGAAGGGAACGATAGAAGTCCCTGCGGTTTCTGGCTTAGATGTGCCAGTCACTGAGAAATGGCACGCACTGGGGTTTGTTATAGAGTGGGTCACGATGACTTGTGATTCGGACACTATTAACATTTGTTCTAAAATCACCTGAGACACGTAGGTGGGGTAATATTATCCCATTATACAGTGAGTGAACAGAAGCCAAGAAGTCTGTCTCATCAGCTCAGTGTTACCACAGTGACCATTAGGAGTCTGCCTTTTCAGACAGACAAAGCATTGAGAGTTGGGGTGCGAGCCACAGGAATGGAAACTGCGGTCTAGGCTTGGAGGACGTGAACCATAATCCTGGTGTTGGCTCACCAGGACTGAGAACTCGGTCTCTTCCTCATAAGTGCTGGGATGTGTTCCCGAGGCCCTTCCCTCTGGATCACAACCATAACAATTATGATGTGGGGGCTTGAGAAAAATCCCCATGTGTCTGCTGCTCCGTGTTCTAATGCAGAAGAGTCTCCAGAATGAGTTGGAAAGGCAACTTGGAGATTATTTGTAGAGCTGTCGACAGTGGGCAAATGTCTTAAATTTAAACTAAGTCAGACTAAAAAGTAAGTCAATCATCAATTTTACTGCTAAAGACAAAGAAGAGCTCCTAATAACGAGCTCACTAGTTAGAACACAGCAGCGCAGGTTTGCATTTACGTATCACTGATACCGTAGTCAGCACATTGGAGAAAAATACTCCTATGCTTTAATTTTAAAATGGTAAATGAATAGGAGATTTTTAAGTTTGTAAGCAAGGGAACGTGAGAGACAGAACAAATGGCGACATTGTGAATGAACATTCCAGAAGTTTTTAGACAACTGAAGTACTGTACTCTCCAAAGAATGAAACGCTGAGAATTTCCAAATGTAGTGTAAAACACTGAGAGTGAAACTTGTAAAGTCTTCCTTATAGTTTACTGAGACAAAATTCATAAGGTAAATTTTAATTCTTCAAGAAAAATAGGGACTTGAACTTCAAGTTGAACATAATGAAACCAATAAATTTTAAAATAAGATAAAGAGCAACTTGGGAATAACATTTGTATACAGAACACTTTGAAGAGCTCTAGAAAGCACCTTGACAGAGACTAAGTCTTGGCTGCTTGAATGGGAACGTGATGCCTCCCCTGGGGTATGGAGTTTTGCTTCCCTGGCCGCCGCTCCCCATGGCTACCACACTGTGCCCGTCCTGGTCCTTTCTCCCACAGCACAGTCCTTTGCCCTCCCACCCTGCTCTCCACCAGAAGCCCCTGCTCAGAGACCTTCCTTGATGTCAGTGTTGTCCGGATTCCTTAGGGGTTTAATAGTCATACCTTGCAATGCTCCTTGTCATAGTCTCTAATCCACTCACTGTGTTAAAAACCTGTCTCCCAAACAGACCAAAAATTATCTTTCCCCTTTACCCTCCTGTCATGATTCCAGTCAGCCATATAATATGTGAAAAATAATAATAGTAAAAGAACTCTTGCCTGACTGGCCATGTTTTGAATTGTTTTGCCTAATCAACTTTGGGGACAGCAAGTCCCATAAGATGTGCTTTAACAGTAGAGCCTGTACTAGGTGGCTCCCCCAGCACTGCGCCGTGCTGAGGCATCAGAGTACATTAGCTCCTTGCCTCCATTATTTCTTAGCCATGTAATCCTTTTTTTTTGCCTTTTTGAGACAGGGTCTCACTATGCAGTTCAGGCTGGCCTTGAGCTCAGTTTTGTAGCCCAGGCTGGTCTCGAACTCTCACGGATCCTCCTGCCTCAGCCTCCCGAGTGCTGGGATTACAGGTGTGAGCCACCACGCCCGGCTTGTAATCCTTTTTTTTAAAAAAAAAAATTACAAATATTCGGTTGTTACAGTGTCTCACTACACAGCTTAGATTTGTCGTGATCCTCTTGCTATCGGCCTCCCCACCACTGGGATAATGGCATGTCCTGCTACACCGGTGCCCTGGCCAACTCAGCCTGCCCTGGGGTTGGGGCTGGCATGGCATGTGGTACAGGATCGAATTGTGCTCCTTGCACTTGTCTAAGCAGGCACTTTAGTTCGCTTAGTTTGCTGAGCCATGTTACCGGCCACCAACTATGTAATCTTGACTAATTCATGTCAGCTGTTCCAGCCTCAGATGCTGCAGGTCTTATCCCAGAGCCTTGCAAACAGCAAAGATCCATAAATACTGTCACAGAGTTTCCAGTTTCTAGCGAAGAGGAGAATATTCTTCTCTGGGCAAGCCAGAGGGCAGAGGCAGGGACCTGACTGGTGGTAGGACAGCCACTGTAGGAGCGGCATCCCTCTTCTGTGACCCTGGGATTTCTCCTGCCTGTTTGCTGCCTTGGAGAAGGCAGGAAGGTGAACTCTTGCCTGGGACACATTACGCTAAGCTGCCACCACAATACCGACTAGAGAGAGGGCAACCGTAATGATCAGTCTTGGTTGTGAACCCGACCCGATTGCAAGATGCCTGGGAGATTCCGATTGCACACTTCTGAGGGTGTTTATGGGAGTGTTTCCAGGTGTGATTATCATGTAGGCAAACAAAGCATAGAAGGGAGACTCCCCTGATGTCTGTGGGCAGTACTATCCAGTGGGCTTTACAGCACCAGTAGACCAGAAAGAGGCAGAAGTAAGACCAGGTGGCCCTTTCAAGCTCAGTTCTGCTTGAAAGGCACTGCTGCTTTTGCTGTGCCGTGTCCTGTGGACACTGAACACCAACTTTTTAGTCTTACAGTGAGGACTCTCAGCAGCCACACCCCAGGGAGCAGAGGCTTTGCTCTTTGTCCCTGTTTTCCTGGGGCTTTCAGCTTGCAGGACTGAGCAGCTGCCAGGTCCTCTGGATTCCAGGGTGCCCATGCTTCTTGCGGGCTGTCCAGTCCACAATCTAGAAGATCCAGGCACAAACAGAAGTGTTAGGAAGAAAACAAGACTGCTCTCACCAAAGTACGAGGAGCTCATTTGATACTTGGGGCTTGTCTCACTTTTTTCCAATTCAAAGGGGAACGAAGACTTGTTCGTTAAGACAGCATCTTTTATCTATATGAAATCTTTGCTGACTTCCTGCTTAGAACTATGAATTCTAGGAGCTCTCAACAGAGGCGTGCACTGGTGCCAGGCGAGTAAAACCGTGGAAACCCCAGCAGCCTGTCCTGTGCAGGACTCCACGTGCAGGCTGAAATAGATGTAAGCCAGCAGATGCGCGTCACCTCACTCCTAAGTTCAGTTAGGTGCTTTTTCATTGTCACCGTATTTTCCCATCAGTAAGCCTGAAGTGTGGGTTCAAGTACCCGGCTCAGTTTTGATGCCTTCAGTTCAATGTCATGAATGCTGTTTTTCTGCCCTCAAGAGAAATGCTTTTTGAAGACAACCCCCTGCCATGGCCTGGCGTGAGCTCTGCCCAGAAGTAAGGAGCTTTGCATTATGGCCTTCTTACTTTCTGCAAACTCAAGGAGGTTTTGCTTTTCCTTTTGGTGGTGCACTGTGGCTCAGAGGAAGACCTTGTGCAGACCAGAATCTGGGAGTCCTTCCCACTGGCACTCTCTCTACCTGCCACCAGCACTTGTGCCAACCCTCAGGACAGAAGCAAGTGAAGATGCTGGCAGCATAGTGACACCTTGCCGGGGGCACATATCAAGCCACCATTGTCCTCGCAGTGGGAGAACCAGAGCCAGCCCTGAGATTTGTCACTTGACACTTCAGTACGGTCCAGATGCCCTGGCTGTGCCACTGTAGACAGCTTCCTTGACTCCAAGGCCCTGTGCTGAAGTGTGAGGTCCTGTACAGTGAGAACAAGTCAGAAGCTGATGCCGACGCGGAGATCGTTAGCTTCAGCGTCTCCTGAGTGTGGTGCACGCTGGGGCACTGTGGGTCATGCCCTCGTGGAACACATGCCTGTTGGCAGCCCGTGAATTCCCCACAGCATGGTGTGTGGAGGGAATGGATCCTGAGATTGCTGGATCCATTTCACCTTTGGTTTCCATGTGAGGTCAGCTCTGCATGTGTCCATCTAGGGGCAGTGGGATCATGCTCTGGAAGAGATTCGGAGCCTTCTCAGGAAACAACTGCAGGCGCCAATGAGGCTTTTCTGTTCAGACAGGTCAGACAAGTGCAGTTATGTAAGGCAAGTAACCAAGAGCCTGCAGGAAAGGAGCACCCGGACAATCTGGGGAAACTCGTTGCATCTTGGTGGATTCCAAAATTTTTTATTCTGAAACTTTTTAAAAGATCAAATAATGTCTGAGGATGAGATTTCCTTTGGCCAGTATCTAGCAAGCTTTTTTGTTCTAGTGGTAGAATGATCTTATCACTGCTACTACAAGGCCTTCTTTTGAGGAGACAGACAGGAATGGCATGAGAACCCAGGATGATGTGAAAATCTTTTCTTAGAAATTACTTTTGATAAATAAACAAAACAATGATAAATAAATATATAATAATAAAAAAGAAATTACTTTTGAAAGAAAGTATATTCAACACACACACACACAAAACTTACAAGAAGTCATACAGTTTATGTTCTGTATCTAGCACCTAGCTTTAAAGCAGGAACGTGTCCTTAACATTAGCATGTGCCTTGCTCACCCCTTCCCAGTTTCAGCCTTCTCTATTCTAGCGAGACTTAGCTAGTAGTCTAAATTTAGTTTTTTGTTTATTTGTTTGTTTTGTTTTTTGAACCAGGAATCAAACTCAGGACCTCACACTCACCCGGCAGATGCTATGCCCCTGAGCTCTCTCCCAGGCCCCCACAGACTTAGTGTTTTTAAGCACCTCACATTTTCTGCTTTTTCAACTCTGTGTGTACACCTCAGTGATGTAAGTTATGTTTTCAGGTTCTCAAGCTTAGGATATTCTTCTAGGACTTTTTCTGCTAAATGTTAGGTTTTTGTGCTACATCTCTGTAGCCCTCTGTAGCTAGCTCATTGGCATTTTCCCATAGTACTCCATTGCATACGTACATCAAAATCAGAGAAAGAGCTTGCTGGTGCAGAGCAAGAACATGAATGAGTCATACCCAAGGGAAGGGTCATTGCCTATGGGGGTAGCTCTCCTGGGGTGTGTAAGATTTGGGAAACTTATACTTTCCCCATGTTTGCCCGTAGGAGAGCACTAGATTCTTTATAGGAGATGTCTTTGCAAAATGATTTAAATAAAGAAATGTGACCCATTAAAAATGAATTGAAAGAGGATAAACTGAGGCAAAGATGCCATAAGAGTGAATTAGATCAAAAAGTGTGAAGTCCCTACTTTCACGTGGCAGGGGAGACTGAGAGAAATACAAGTATTTTAGAAATATTAAGGGTCCAGAAGCCATAGTACTTGGTGGACCAGGTGTAAAGACTAAGGGTAAAGGAACCACTGGCTGACTTTCATCTGGCTTTGACTTATTGGCTAAATGATAGAACTGTTCTTTAGCATGCAGAATACCTTGGAAGGAACTATTGTAATGGTCATGAGGTAGATATTACGGTAACTGTTGCAGATTTGGACTTCAAGCCCATTACACGTGCAAGATGCACTGCCCAGCGACCAACTACGTATTCCAGTCTAGAGCACGGGGCAATTTCTAAACTGGAGGTGGACTTTTGAGAGTCACTAGACTATGGGCGTGGGGTGTTGAATACACTAAGTAGTGTGTACATGACGGGGAACGATACAACACAGAGCTTCCAGAAATGGGTTGGAAGACAGCTGCTTGAAAGAAAAGCAAAGAGCATTCTCCTGGATATTGGAGGCAAAATATGTCAATAATAACCTATGTGTGATGAGTTCAAGTCCAGAACTCAAAATTTAGTATGAAAGAGGAGCCTAACCTTGGTAAGGCCACTCCAGCGGAGTAAATGTAGAATCCAGATTACAGGGGAGCAGCGACTGGGATAAGGAGAGAAAGTGAATGTAAACGAATGTGTCAAGTTTTGGTTGGACTCAAGAAGAACAGAAAGCAGTAAGGAAATATTTAGGGTTAAGGAGAGTTTTGTTTTGAACATAAAGGCATGAGCATTCGCTTTCAGGGATGATACGGAGACACAGAGAAGAAAAACTTAATCAGGAACCAAAGAGGAGTGATTTGATAAATCAGTGAGTGAGGGCATGTAGGATCTAGGTGAAAGGTGGAAGCATCAGCCTTGGGAAGAACAGGTTTCTTTTTAGCTGAGAAGAAAGGATGTAGGTAAAGTGGGAGGCCAGGAAGCTAAGAGTGTTTTCTGCCACCGTGCTTTAAAGGCATCCTTCTTCCCCTACCACCCGCACTGAGAAGCCTCTGCTGGCTGCAGAATTCAACATCACATTCTAAGAACCGACTAGCATGGCAGCCACCAGCCACTTGTGGCTGTGCAAATTTAATCTAATAAAAACTCAATACAGTTTTAAAAAATTAGCTGATACTCACCCCAGCAACATTTTTAAGGTTCAGTGGCTGGACGTGGCTCATGGCTATAGTGTTGGTGGCTGCAGATGAAGACCCTGTCATCATTTCAGAAAGATCTCCTGGCCTCCAGGCCTCTTTAAAGTCCCCGACATAAAGCCTCAGCCTTTCTTCCGATTCAGGTAGTTATTCTCTGAACTCCTTTCTCAAGACAGACTGATGCTGTTCTCGTATAGTGCGGACTACTTCAAAGACAGCTTTGAAATATTTAACACCTTCATCTTTATGTCTCACTAGCCAGGTCAGGCAATGCTGAATGAGTGGATGTGGAAAATTTAACTGAACAAAGTCAAAGAGGGGAAAAAAGTGAGCGGAAGAGTGGATACACTGACCTGCTTTGAGGTGGTAAGGCAGTGAAGCTTAGATGAGATGAGATTCTCACCCATCTGTAGCCAGTCTTCAGAGTTTCCCCTCAAAACTTCTGACCTGTTTTGTATAGTTGACACATTCAGCTGCAAAGAAACTTCCCCAGCTCTGATGTGAAATTGGAAGTTAAGTCTTCTCTGATGTCCTTTGACCCCCTATCTCTAGGTGGGAGACACTACATGTCGTGCTTCCCTTTAGAATGGAAGGGTTCTAGGATGGTACCTCAGCTCATGGACTTAGTTCTTTCCATGATTCACAGTTTATCTTGGCGGTTTCCAATTACTAAACGAGTTGTGCCCCTTAGTTCATTGTGTGTGTGCCTTTAAAATTAATTTGTTTATTTATTTTTTTAGGTGTGGTAACTACTGCATTTATTTTCCTACAGCTCATCTTCCTATTGCTTCAACATTTTGCCTTAAAGGTAAGCACCAGGTTAGAACTGGATCACTTGGCCCATTCTCTTCTTGTTTCTTTCCACTTCAAAGTGCTTACATCTCTTAATGGCCAGCATTCGCTTCAGTCTGCAGTTGGGCTCCGCACACTCAAGCGTCACTCAGCACCATCTTCTTTGTCATTTTAGCCTGCTTCCAGAAGATGGGTTTTGTTTGCGCACTGTAGCTACTCAGCTTCTGATTGTAGCACCTCTTTCCTTGGGCACAGAGAGAATCCTTGCTCTTCTTATACTGGTCACTTTGTGAGTCTGATGCTTGCCACACTTCTTAGAGAGAGTCCTTTGGGGTTTAGGTACATGGACCATTGTGGCAGTGGAGCTCTCTACGTGATGAAAACGAGAAGCCCAGTGCCCTAACTCCTCACCTTGTACCCCCTTGCGCCTCACAGGAAAGGCTGAAATTTAGAATGATTCTGTGATTGAATTCATGTCCTCACTCACTGGATAAACATCCTTTATCTAGTTCGCAGATGACCAGGTCCTGGACTGAAAGAGCACATGCGTGACATGTATGTTGCATTCTTCCCTGTACCAGTTGGTGCATACTTATCAAAATTCCAGGCCAAAACCTGCAAAATTAGAGATTAAATCTGCATCTACAAGAATACTATACATTTCCAGGTGTCCTCTACAGGGCTGTAAGTCAGCCTTTTAAGTGTCATGCTTTTCTCTTCTTCCAACAGGATGAATCGAGTTAGACATGTTTCTATTTAGGCCATGGGCCCTTGTAACAAGAGGTTTCTTTGACCACCAGTAAAATGTGAAGCGAGGGAAATCGCATTCATGTAGGCAATGTAAGGCGATCGTGTTTTGCTTAACAAAGCAGTCTTGCTTCAAGTCAGATTTCTCAGATAAGAGTTACTTTTTTTTTTTTTTTTTAAATTCTGAAAACAGCCAGGATAACAAAAGATCCAAGATTAAAGTACAGCCTCCAGAAATTATTGTTGGTGTGCTCCTTGACACCTTGCCAAGGTTTGCTTGTGTTACTATGTTGCTCCGTGGAGATGCTTAGTTTCTGAGCATTCAGTGACCTCCAAGACACAGCCCAAAGATGGCAGAGGTCCCCATATGGATGTTATCTTGAGGAGCTAAGTCTTGTTTATTGCTTCATTTGAAGAGTTTGTAATGGGATGTCATAACAGACTTGTTAAGTATGTAGATAATGAAAACAAAGTCTTACTTATAAACAAAAAACGGGAGAGGAAAGGTACATAGGAAGTCAGCATTCACGTATGCACTTTGTGGTTTGCGCTGTGGATATTTTCTTTGTCACAGATGCCTTCTGGCTGCCCATGTCAGGGTCGCTGTGTTCTGTCACAGCTAAGAAATTCCATCGTAGGGAAATAAAAAACACAGTTTGTGGAGTCTGCAAGGCCTTTGAGGTCTGTTATGGAGCATGTAACCGATAAGAAACTAGGATCTCTGCCCTGAGCTAGTTCTGGAAGTGCTTGCTGAAATAATTAGCTAACAGTAAAGAATTAAACTTGTGCTACTAAGAAAACTATACTTGTGAGACAGTCTTAACTTTGGGGTAGGGTTTAATCCTAGAGGATCCTAGGAGTTACTGTTCCTGATTCAGGAAGCAACATCCTGATTGCTGAGTGTCGCAGGTTCTACCTGGGGCCTGGCCCAGGCAGTTCTCAGTGGAGGAGCTCACATAACACCTTTACCTTTCTCTCAAAACACATGGGAGAGGAGGAATGGAAACCTCAGGGCTGCCCTTTGAGTACTTATTCCTGGCTCTGGAGCCTTCTTCTGCATCTTCCTCTTCTGTAACCCAAACAAGGACTTCTTTAGGATTCAGTTTGAGGATTTGCTGGGAGCACGAATTGTTTCATTCTTTGCCTTTGAGTGTCTCGCTGGGATGTATGGGTAGGCATTGTCCCTAGTAGCTCTAGGTAGGCAGCTCTCTTGAGTCTTGGGGAATAAAAGAAGCTCTTTTATCCTTATTCCCTGTGGCTTCCCAGCAGCACCTTAGTGCTAGCCATTAAAGTGAGACGTGGACCTTTTGGGGCAAACACCTATATTAATGCACATTTAAAGAATATACTTCTTTCTTTCAGCTGTAAGGTGTCCTGTCGGGACTCAAAGCTCAGCAGGCCTGGAAGCCTTTGCATTTGCCATGTTTTTGAGCCTTCAATAAGCGTCCCTGCAAGTGTTTGTGTCCCACCATCTTAATCTGAACATGTACTCTGATCTTAAATTGAGCATGCGCAGAAATTTCTCTGCCATCTTATCTCCTGAGCCATGATCCTAAACTGAGCAAGCTCAGAACTATAAACTTAAAAACAGCATGTATTATGAGACAGTCTTAACTTTGGGGTAGAGTTTAATCCTGAAGGAGTGTATAAAAGCTCCTTGGGGGTCTCAAACTCAAGGGATTTTCAGCCATGAAGTGTGTGTGTGTGTGTGTGTGTGTGTGTGTGTGTGTGTGTGTGTGTAGGTTTTGTGGAGGAGGCACACACCTAGTGTTGGAAGTGGACCCCAGGGCTTCTCTAATGCTAGGCAAGTGCTCCACTGAGCTACATCTCCACTTGCCATGAAGCCTTTCCCTTGGTCGACCCACCATCTGGATTGGACCAGCCCATCTCCTGCTATAGCCATGGACTGCCCTGTTCTCTTTGAGGATATAGCTTGTCGTCCTCACCTTGGCTGCCAGTGCCTGCCTGCCATAGGGACTGGCTTTTGGGCAATGGAGGTGTGGCAGGCTTAGAGCCTTATAAAATGTTTTATCAAATAGTGGCACAGTTTGTAATAGCTACATCTTGGAAGGAACCCAAAGGCCCATCAACCAGTGAATGGATAAAAAGATGTGCTTTTTAAATAAAGTATTGCTCAGCCATAAAGAAAGATAAAATTGATACATTTATAGCTAAATGGATGGGCCTAGAGAACATGATTATAAGTGAAAAAAAATAGAACATGCATATGTAAATATTGTAGCATCTCTCTGTTGTGAAAAACTGAAAATATGAGCAAGAACACTGCTCAAAAGGAAAAGTGAAATGAGGAGCATTTAAAAAAAGGAATAAGAAAAGTGAGAAAAGAAGGATAAAATGAAAACTACTTTGTGATCAGAGAGGGGAAGGGAGTTTGAAGAGAGGGGACAGGAATGGGGAAAAAAAGGAATCAAGATATATCACATGCGAATACATATTCCCTGTAATGAATGTGGTCATTATGCATACCTAAGTTGTACCAATAAACTCAAATTTAAAAAATGAAGCCCAGAGCGTAATTCTGCCCCAGCCTCTAGGGCCTCATATTCCTCCTCAGAGCTGCACAGGGGGCAGCACCCTCTGCGGGCAGCTCTACCGCTCCTGCTCTGAAATTGAGGCTCTCACACCATGCGTTTTTCTCATCCTTAGCAGGCACTCAGGCTGTTACTTGCCTTCACCAGCTGCCCTCACGAGGGCATCGCTCGCCTCCCAGGCAGGATGGCGTGTACGGGGCTGTGGCTGCGGAGGTGAAACAACCTGTTCAGTTTGGTAAAGACCTAGAGCCAGCTGTAGGCACGGTTGCTTTTCACTAAAGAAAATGGGGACCGTGGTGTGGCCTTCCATAGCGCTGTAGCAGTAGCTGCACAAGAATGGATATCTTTCAAAAGAGTTCACATGTAGCCTTAAAATGTGTTTAATATTAAGCTAACGATACTAGAAAGTATAGTTAAATTGTAAGAATTGAGTATTATGTCTAATGCATCTCCAAATAAGCCATATGAACAGTAGTTTAAATTAACTCTGAAGCAGTTGCCTACTGAAACAATCATATACAGGTCAGTGAAATTTTCTTCTTTACTAAACATCCCGTCTGAATGTTTAACGCCTTTCTATTAAAGAGAATTTCTACTACAGATGATTGTAGCCAGTTCTATAAGATATCAGCTGCTATCAAAGGGGTGGTAAAATGTGATCTTTTATATTAGTCTAGTAGTGTGGCTGATGGAGAGGGCCTCGTGTCTTCTTTTTGGACACAGATCTTGGTTTTGCACATGCTTCTTTCACAGCTCTGTGCAAACGAGTGACATCCTGCTTGCTGGTAGGTACAGGCCTCTGTCCACACATTTTTCTTGGCCTCACACAGCCTGCTGGCCTATGGCGGGGAAGTGAGCTTTTCCATTTCCTTTGCCTACTTTGTCAATTGGATCCTCCTCACTTATATGCCTAAGAGGAGATGGAGTATCAGAGAGGAATGGGTGAGACCCTTTCCTGCTTTCCATTAGAGAGAGAGAGAGAGAGAGAGAGAGAGAGAGAGAGAGAGAGAGAGAGAGAGAGAGGAAGAAAGATCGGTAGTTACACTCATTTGAATACCAAGTTTTCCACTTTAGTTTTTAAAATTACTCCACTGATTCTAACCTTATGAATTTAGAAATTGAGGCATAGAGGGACTGAAGATATTCGGAAGGAGGAAGTTAGACAGTGTTAGATGTCTGCCTCAGGAACTGGGCACCACCTCAGAAATCCTTAAATGGTTTTCTCTTGTCTGGTAAATCACTGGCTCAGTCTTTAGTAATTTAACAAGGGCACAACATTCCGTGTCTCTCAGAGTATAACTGATGTGTTTCTTTACAAAGAACAAGAATTTTCTGGGGCGAGAGAAAGAACCAACAGCTTTGTAGTAGGAAAAGAATACTAATTTTATTTTGTGTTCTTGTTGGGTTTAATAACAATGTAGGGAACACATAATTATCCAGTAGGCAATTCTGTAATTACTTAAAGATGAACAAAGCCTTAAAAATAACCCAGAAAGTGAAAGGTCTTGGAGAAGGGAAGTATTCCCCTTTGAGGAGGCCAGAAACTATTTAAGTCAAATGTTTTTATGGAGAGATAACCGGTCTTTATCTCTAAAAGACAAATTCTTCATTCTCACATGGATAATTGTTTTAGAAATAAAAATAAAAACTTTATTTACTAAAACCTTCAGCTAAAGACCTGAATGGATCAGTTGACACTAATTCATGAGTCCTCACAGCGCTTAGCTTCTTATTTTTTTTATATAAATTTATTTATTTATTTTTCTTGTTTCAGAACCCTTTATTTGTTTATTCACTCATTTTTATGGCTGGCTCAGCCTGCCCCGAGGGCAGGACTGGTGCAGCATGTGGTGCCGGAGATCGAACCGCAGTCCCTGAAGCAGCCCAAGCTTTCCCAAGCAGGCGCTTTAGACCACTGAGCCATCCTGCCAAGTCCCTAGCTTCTTGTTTTTCCAACTACTTACCGGAGAGTTTCAAGCCCAAAGGTTAAAATCTGACACGGAAAGCTTTAGAAGTAAACATGTACTCTTTTTTAGCAGTCATGCTGGAATTTTCTGAGTGACTGCTTAGCATTGGGCAATGGTAGATGGTAGACACATACCCTAGATTTGTTAAAGGAAAATTTAAATACTTTGTCCTACCAGTCTTCTGTGTGTCATAATAAATACCAAGTTAGATGTTCTTCATTTCTGGGACACATGTCCAAGGAATTTTAGCATCCTCTTCTTTAGTCATTCAAATAACCTCAGGAGGTTGGCATTGCACTTAATTTTGAAGTTCAAGACAAAAAAAAGATGTTTAGTAAACTGACCAAGAGCATGGAGCCTATAAATGCAAAGCTGAGTTTGATCCCATCTCTGTCTGACTTCAGTGAGCCTAGGTCATATCCATTAGACTGCACTAGCTTTTGTTTTGTCAGACCATATCATCTGATTTGGGTTTACAAACAATGACCTTTCTTACATCTGTCCTCTCCAAGGCAATTTATGTCCCACAGTTCCTTGGCATCTTTGACAACTCTGATCTTCTGATGCTACCTCTTTAGGTAAACCTGGCTTCTGTCTGTGTAGTTAGTCCTCTTCCCTCTGCCTGCTAATTTTCCAAGTCTACCTCATGTCTCAGAGATTCTCATGTATGTTGCTTGAAACTCCCTGAAATTACATTCACAGTTTTTCTCTTTATATAGTGTCTTATATTATACTCAGACTTTCTGTATTATATGCATTTTGTTTTCACATTTTGTCTTACTTAGTTCTTTGTATGTGGGAAGACGTTAATTTATGGTATATCTTGGTTATTTTTTATATTGCTGAGACAGAAACCCACAAGTTAAAGGAGGAACAGATTGTTTCAGCTATCAGTTTGCAGAGGTTTTGGTCCATAGTTGGTGGTCTCCAAGGTAGAGGGCATCGCAGAGGAGAAAGTGCCCGTGACAGGGCAGGCAGGAGGCAACCAAGCATCGGTGGCAGCAGCAAGCCTCCCACTCCCCTCTCTCCCCTCAGGCTGCAAGCCTTTTGCATGGTACCATCTACACTCAAAATTGCTTCCAATTACATATGCCCAGAGCTATGCTGGCCCAGTCAGTGGGCTAACTTTATCACACCCTTAATCCATATTCATACAACATAAATCCCTCAGATTTACACTCTAAACCCAGCCACCTCTGAAAACCCCCTTCTTTGAATACATGAGGCTGGAGGGGGAGGTGGACATGTCACAACATTGCATTAGGGTTTTTTTGTTTTGTTTTGCTGTAACAGAATACGCATGGTAGGCTATGAAGAAAGTGATATATTTAGCTCAGACTCTTATAAGTTCCAGGGCATGGCCTAGACATTGGCTCAGCTGTGGTGAGCATTTTCTTAGCTTCTGCAACACATGCTGCAGGAGCATGTGTGCGAGGGAAGGTCACATGTCAAACAGGAAGTCGGAGAGGCTCAGGTTAGGTTCCTGGGTAGGTCTTTATTACAGTTTGCTCTTTGGTGAACTCTCCTTGGAAGACCAATATTCCTTCCAAGAAAAATGCCCCCAGTGACCCGAGGACCTCCCACAGAGGCACATAGTACCCATACTGTAGCTTCTGTTCATCTAGTGATACTACTCTGCACATAAATATTAAGAATGTAGAATGCTAATGTTTGTGTATACATATATAAATCTGTTATATCATATGTATACGTATATGATAAAGATCACTGCTTTGAATCTTCAGTTGAATTCTCATAGATCATGATGGAAGAAGGAAGAAAAATGGACCTAGAGAAGAAGAGAATGTTGAGAACCTTGTATTACTTCTCCTGATTGGTCGTTGAAAGGCTGAAGTAAAATAAGGAAAAGACGGCTGACCATAATAAGAACTGTGTCTGATTTCATTGCTCCAGCCCTTCCTTTGTCCTCTTGTCACCTTAAAGGATTCTAAGACTTGCATTTTCCTTTGGGTCCTCTGATACTAGTGAAAACTACCCCACCAGGGGTTATCAAAGGAAACTGAAGGGAATTCACATTTGAAATAACAAATACTCCCTTGCAAATGATGAGCATTTGAATGGGAGGGGCATAATGGATACCTTTCTGATATTTCTTATCCAATCTTGCTATATTTTATATATTTTTAAATGTTTCATATCTGTGGATATTTACATTTTTTCTACACACGCAAGTTCAGTGGATGAAATTACTAATTACTTAAAGATGGGCAAGGTAGCAAAGATCTTTTGTGAAAATGGGTAAGGTGAATATTGAAGCGTGTATGTGACAGAGAGATACCGTTTCTTCCAAAAATTCAAACACTTAATGAAAATTCCTGGCTGAACAAAGTGGAATGTGCCTGCTCTCTAATTCCATAGAGTTCTGGGCTAGAAATATGCTTCCTGTACACAAGTTTTGCTGGTAGGTAGTAAGTAATGAATGCCATTAAAGGAAAGCTGAGGCATAACTAATAAAATGTAAGCAGAACACGAGCCCCATTAAGAGCACCGATTTAAGTAGAACTTTTTTCCATTAAAAGCAGGGCAAGTTTTCCTTTGTGATACTTATTAAAGCTATCATTTGAAATCTTCTTGGCACCTCTCACCATGTTTGAAATCTTTTAAGGACAATGCATTTCCAGCTTGTAGGCAGGGCTCTTGGTGCAAAACTCGGCAGATTAACTATGCTATGTAAGGAAACTGGGGAAGTTGGGAATGCCTAGATTAGGGGGCTGGGGAGAATCATGGCAGGAAGAGAAAGATGCACATAATAGCACCTATTTATGGGGTGCTGGGGGATATTTTAATAGATATATACAATGTGCACTAATTACCTGCTAATTTTTAAAAAGTTTAAGGAGCTAAGTGTACTCCTTATCCTGATTTGCTTGTTACAAATTATATTCTGTGCATCAGATTATCATTGTACTCCATAAATATGTATAATTAATTTTATAGAGGTGTTTATTTTTATTTTTTAAGTAATAAAGCAAGTATCTTTTGTGACAGGAAATTTAGGCTGGAGTATCTTAGCTTCCAGGAGTGTGTTATGATCCTCAGCTTTATTTCCCTAAAGGTTGATCATTCAGGAAACCTGGCACATTCATTTAAAGGAAAAAAATATGCAACCCCTCTGACATGCTGACAGAGCAGCTGCAAGGCTTGGGACTCCTACTCCGCAGTGACTCAGCTTCCTTAGTGGCTTCCATGGTGAGCCCCGCATGCCTCATTCTGCACAGTGTAGTGATAAAGAGGGAAAGGATGAACTTTGACAGAACAGTGGTGAGCTGGGGCATGGTGGCACATTTCTGTAATCACAGCACTCTAGAGACTGAGGCAAGACAACTGCAAACTTTAGCCCAGACAGGAAAAAAAAAAAAAAAAAAAAAGATGAGTGGCTGGGGTTGTAGTTCAGTGGAAAGGCAGTGTTTGGTTCCCAGTACCACAAAGAGCAGTACCACTACACACATGCACACGGGATTTCACTTTGAGTCTGTATGTAAGCCATTGCTGCTTCTGTTCTCTCATGGTACAGTAAGTACATTTATTTTATTTTATTTTATTTGTTCAGAGTCTCACTATGCCACTAAAACTCATAGTGAGCCTGTTTTCAGCCTCCCCAGCACTGAGATTACAGAGCTGCGCCACCAGGCCCAAGCTCAGCTGTCAACTTAGCGTACAGAGGTGTGGCACCAGTGCAGCATGTGGTGCCAGGGATCAAACCCAGGCCCCTGTGCTTGCCTAACCAGGTGTTTGTTCTGCTGACCTATCCCACCAGCTGTAAGTCTATTAATTTTATTTATTTATTTATTTATTTATTTATTTATTTATTTATTTATTTATTTATTTATTTAATTTAATTTTTCTTGTTTCAGAACCTTTGTCTGTTTATTCACTCATTTTTATGGCTGGCTCAGCCCGCCCCGAGGGCAGGGCTGGTGCAGCATGTGGTGCCGGGGATCCAACCGCAGTCCCTGACGCTGCCCAAGCCTTCCCAAGCAGGCGCTCTAGACCACTGAGCCATCCTGCTGGGCCACAGTCTATTAATTTTAGATGCTGGATCCCAAACTATATGATTCTAAATTGAGTGCTTGCTACATATTATTTCTTGTTGCTTCATTA
Organism: Myocastor coypus; assembly: GCA_004027025.1. Classification (NCBI taxonomy): domain Eukaryota; kingdom Metazoa; phylum Chordata; class Mammalia; order Rodentia; family Myocastoridae; genus Myocastor; species Myocastor coypus. The sequence continues at coordinate 73,615 of PVJA010000769.1, forward strand.
GTTCTAAATAAAATGATAGAACCAATGGCATCCAGCCTGAGTCCTGGTACACAGCAATGTGTTACATCTTTAAAATATAAGTTGCAAATCCTTCACTAGCTGGTCTTCATCTCTTCTTCCACACTTGCCTGCCTTCTTCCTTTCTGCCATCCTCTGTGTGCCAGAGTTCATTTGGCTAGAGGAGAGAGGACATAAATATGACCCAATGGCCAAAGAAAATTGGAGGTAGAAGAAAGCTAGATAAGAAAAGTAGTAGTAAAATGTCCCCCAAGAGGTGGACCTCACAGGACCTCTGGTGGGATTCAGGGGCTCATCAGGACATTATGAGCTTCATTTTCAGTGCTTGTGCGGCTTAGGTCTCAGTTCTGGAGGTTCATCAGCCTCCAGAAGTCCCAGGTTCATGTCCTTGTAGCTTTATGTCTAGCCAAAGGTAGGTTTCATAAAGCATGTGGAGTAAAGCCTAATTTTCAGATTCATTCATTTGCTCATGTAGGTTTCTGCCCCTGAGGTCAGGGGAACATAGCAGCGATTGACCAGGGTTGATCACACACTTGCCTGTGGTAGTAAGAGTTGGGCCATCCCTACCTCAGCTACATGGGTAAACAATGCGGCAAGTGATTCCGCTGAAGAGAGCCGGGCACTAAGCTGTGCTGTGTACTGGTTAGGACAGTTGAATGATTTCCACTCCCCACCTTGTATCATCTACCTTTTCCTGAGGATGTAAAGATTATTCCCAAATGCCTTATAGGTTGCCTGACTTAGGTTGCTGGCGACCTGCGCTCTAGTGACTTTAAGGAGTTCCTGAATTCAGGGATGGGTGGGACAGGGAAAGCAGCAGCATAGTTGCTGTCCCGGAGCACATCTGTGGTGGTGTCATTCAGGATCTAACAGCTTTATTAACAGCACAACTTTTTTCAGTGCCAAGTGACTGACTGGCTCAGTCGTGCCAGGCACATGGGATCTTTGAGGAATGGGAACATTTAAAGAGCTTGATGTACTATTCCCTCTCCAAACTTTATGAATCACTATTTTTGCAAATCAGGTTGTGCCGGGCAGTAAGTCCTATTGTGCTTAAGGCAGCTGTCAGGGCCTTTGCTGGCTTTGCCGGCCCACTCCGCACAGTGCTCTTCCGGGATAGAGGAAAGATAAATGTTGGAGGAGCAGCAGCAGCATGCTGCCACCGGCCCAAACTCCATCGCCCTCTGCTTTCTCTTCCTAGAAGTGTGCTTTGCTCTCTCTTGACATTCCCTTGAAATTCAAGCAGAGACGTTTCTCAAGAAGTTAGAAGTAAACTTCCTACTCACATCTTCTAGATTGTTAGAAAGAATCCTTAAATATTTTGGAATCTCTGACCTTGATACTGTGACCTCGGGTAATTGTGGTCTGTGTCTCTAAAGCTGAGTTTTCATGCCTGTGTATGGGTAGAAGTAAGCTCTCACCAGTTTGCTGTGAGGGCTGACTGGCTTCCTGTATGCCGGTTCCACACAGCGAGTGTGCGTTTCTTTCCCCTTTCAGACTTACTCATCCCTTATTGTTCTTTATCTGACTCCATGTTACACTGGCTAATAGCTGGTATTAATAGAGCTGCTGTTTTTGGAGCCCAGCCATGCAAAGTAATTTCTAGAAACTAACTCATGTAATCCTTTTAACTTCATGGGCCAGGTGCTTTTACTTCATAGATGAAGAAGTAGTAGTGGCCTGGAGGGATGACATAACTAGCCTATGTTTACACTGGAGCTGAGAGATGAACCTACCAGCCTGTGATCAAAGCCTGAGCTCAGAAGCACAGCTGCTGTATAACTCACACTCTGGTCAGCCCTGAAGAGTGAAAGCATAAAATACCCATTAGTAGTGGAATGGAATGTCACGCCTTTGCTTTGTGAACATGATTCAATCTGGCTTTTGAACTCATCCTGCTTATCCAGTGCATGCATCTCTTTGCATGGTGTCATGCTCCTGTTCTTGTGGCATCCTTTTGACAAATGCCTTTTATTGGTGACATTGTGATTGTGTGTGTCCTGGGTTCTGGGACACATGGTACTTGGGACTTCCTCAGAGGTCTGATCTGAGGTTTTGTTTACAGTTGAGCCCTGCTTTATGCAAATGAACCATGCTGCTTCTCAGTTGCATACATTATCTGGGGATGGATTGACTCATGCCTTTACAAAAGGACACAAATGGACAGCAGGTGTCTCAAGACCCTGACCTCAGGACCATCAGGAGACACTCTCTACTCAGTATTAAACTGAGTGAGAAACTGTCTTTGAGTGTTTTGGGGATTTGATGTAACAATTTAGCTTTTTTGGTAAAACTGAAGACATTTGCCACCTAGAACTTGTTGTAGGTCGTAGCTAGAATTGATTTCCTGCCCAATTTGTCCTACCATAGCTCTGAAATACACAGTTCATCTCAACTGTGCAGATGATTCAGAAAGTGAAATGCAAATATTGTCCAATGGTTCTACGTATGCCTGCAGAGTCAGACAATGAAAACTAACAATGCAGCAAAAATATTTTTATATCATGTGTTTCTGCCATTGCTGCTTATTCTCAGCTGTCATAAGGTCAGAGAGGTAGACCCTGACATTCATAACTCCTGTGTAATCATCTCCTGCTCCTAGGTTCTTCCTGCTGCAAAACCCTGGAATGTTTCTCGACACACTTTTGAAGACTCCACTACCTTTATAGAAATAGGAAGGTGTCTCGGTTACTCTTCTCTCATTGCTGGGACAAATACCTGATCCCAAAATGAAGGAAGGAAAGGTTTGTTTAGCTCACAGTTGCTGGAGGTTTCAGTCCATACTCAGCTGGCTCCAAGGCAGACTGGTACATGGCAGAGAGCAGCAGCTCATGGCTGTAGAACAGCAACAAAATGGTGACAGAAGCAACCGACCAACCAGGGGAGCAGAGGGCAACAGCATGAGTCTATCTCTCTTTATATTACATTCAGGCTGTCTGCCTCAGCCTGTCCACCTCAGGCCACACCTATAATCCCAGACATACTCAAACCCATAATCCCATCAGTACTAAAACACATAATCCCAGTGGATCGTGAGTCAAGTCTCAAACTCTAGAAGTCCCCGCCCCATGATTGCTTGAGGCTTTGGGAGGGAAAAACTAGACATAAACCATAACAGAAGGAAGTCACAGTGCAGACATCTAGCTACTCTATGCAGACCTTGGTTGTTTATTATATTTGTTTGCTATTATTGTAAACAAAATGTTCAGATGAAATCTAGAATTAGGAGTCCTAAAGAACTCAAAGTCCTAGAGAACAAGAGCTACTGTATAGAAAATCTTATATAAATATATTTGCATTAAAATGCTTTTTTTTTTCAAATGAACAGTTCCTACAAATTTGTGGTTTTGAAACCTAACTTTACTTTGCAACCTGTTTTAGTTACTTTTTAGTCGTTGCTGAGACAAGTACCTGACACTCAAAATGAAGGAAGGAAAGGTTTATTTAGCTCACAGTTACTGGAGGTTTCAGTCCATGTTCGGCTGGCCCAAGGCTGAGAGGAACAGAGCAGAGACCATCCAGTTCATGGCGGCGGAACAGCAACAAGATGGCGGCAGCGGTAGCCAGCCAAACACAGCAGCAGAGCAACAGCAACAGCTCGAGCTCCAGTCCGTCTCTCTGTCTCTCTTTATATTGCATTCAGGCTCTCTGCCTTAGCTCCCGCCCTAGGCTACACCCATAATCCCAGAAGTACTTCCACCCATAATCCCATCAGTACTAAAACCTATAATACCAGGGATCATGGATCAAGTCTCAAACTCTAGAAGTCCCCGCCCAGTGACTCCATGAGGCTTTGGGGGGACAACTAGACATAAACCATAACACAACCATTTCCTAAGAGCATGAAAATCCTACAAGTATCCATAGAGAGAGCTACTGTGGGACACACTTGTAAGACCTTAAGCCTTGTCACACCAAGCCTTGGAAAACAATGTAATATTTGAAAGTATTTTACATAGTTCATGCTCATATTTACCTTGTACATCATTCTTTAATACTAAAAATTTGGAAAGCCAGCAGCCATTATTCATGGTATGGATTCAAGGCCACACAGCCAAGAGTGGGAGAGGCTATCTCGGTTGAAGGAAGGCCACCTGGTTTCCAGAAGGACTCAGGTAACAATGACAATGAAACTAGAAAACACTGATAATGCACACTGCAGGGGGTGGGGCGGGTTTGGTGCTAAGTGCCTGCTATCACGTGGCAAAAATGAGATCAACACCAAGTTTTTCTGATGCTTTAACCCATAGAATGAATTCAGGTTTTATGGAAGAGGAAACAGCAGATCTGTACTAAGAAAGCAGTACAAAAGTTTGATTAAGGAGTAGCTATCATCAGGCTTGTGCAAGGGAGCTTTGCCTCATCATGCTTCATAGTACGTCACCTTTGAGGGGTATTATTCTTAATATGTTCCTACTTGCCTGATCACCAGTGCCTATTGGGATGATCATGACTGTGCTCCCTGCTGTGAACGTGTTAGCCCGTTCTCTGGTCCTGTCTCTGGCAGCAAGTGATAAAAACAACCTCCTATGCCCACAGATAGGAGCAAATTTGGATTAAATAAAGTGCATTGTGGCTGCAGTGAACAGCGCAGAGGAAATAATCATCAACATTGGTGATGGTTAGTTGGCCATCTTGTTCCCCTTGTAACAAATCTATGTTTGTTTTTGTTTTTAAGTGCTGGAGATCGAGCCCAGGGGCTCAGATGTGCGGCTCGAATTGTACCACCGCATTCGTGGTGAGCCCCAGTACTTTGCAGACAGAGCAGTTGCACATGGATAAACCTTGCGAAATAATTTGTTTTACTCAAGGATATTCTTCCAAGTCAGTGCTTCAAATTATAGACAAACATGAACGACGTAAAATGTATCATTTATGCCATTACGAAGGGAGTAGCTCAGTGGTATTGAGCACATTGGCACTGTGGGGCATCAGCACCATCCACCTCCTGGCACCATTCACCTTTCCATTTCCCTGGCTGAAGCTTTGCACCCAGAAGTGGGGATTCCTTGCTCCCCTTTCCAGGCTCTGATAACTGCCATTCTGTTGACTGTTCTGTCTCTGCCCTGTGCTGTTTAACGTCAGACACAGTTTTAGGAACACATTGGTGTAGTCTGCATTTGTAAAAATTAGGAGGAAAATGTAGAGAAGATATTGGGATACATTTCAAAGACTCTTATCTGTAAGGACAAGATAAAATATTAAACTTCCTCTCATTTGGGGCCCCAAGGTGACAACCATGAAGGGGAGAGAAAATGTACTGCTTCCCAAGAGGTCGCCTTGGCTTGCTGGTGAAGCAAACATTTCCTGTCGATTCTTCCAGACTTCTGGAGACTTAGAGGATGAGATGATACTGTGCTCTGCCAGAGAAGAGTGTGTGTGTTTGTGTGTGGTGGGGTCCTTGACTGTGGAGAAAAGGCTAAGTGCTGCCCTTGGGATGGGGTGGTCCCTTGGGAATGGCAGCCGTGCAGGTGCTCACAGAGGCGTGGGCTGCTTTGCTTGCTTTCAGAGACTGGAGGTCATGAACTGTGATCTGTTAGATTCCCAGAAGGTACCAGACCAAATTAGTTACAGTTTGCATAGCTAACTGATAAAATCTGGGTAATGCTAACAGCCTTGATTTTACACCCTCCCCGTCATGTTTTGAATGTTCAAAGACCAGCACAAATCAAGAATCTTAATCCTATTCGGGCCAAAACTGTGTGCAGCCAAGATTGTGAATATTACAGATGTGCCCAGCGAGTTTGCAGAACTTCAGGTCTTACCCTCGTGTAAGAATGCTAGGCCTCCTGTACCACACCACAGGTTTTCTTCATGGCACGCGATGCTACTGAAAGGGGGTGGCAGTGGAGGTGATGCAAAACAGCTGACAGAGCATGCAATTCCAAATTTACAGTTGGTACTCATAATGCACTGCAGGTTATTGTTGGCAACACTGTAAACCTCTTATCCATATTTTTCTTATTCTAATCTGAAAATTAGAATGTGTTCTTTGATCAGGCACCATCTAATGATGTTATGGAGTCATGCTGTGTAGTAGGAAAATGCCCACTAATGGTTTAAGGGAGCTTATGTGGAAACCCATATCCTGGGCAACTGAGAAACAGCCAGGTATGGAGTGTCTTTTTCTTCTAAAAGCCTTTAAATATAAGGTGGACCATTCTCTAGAATACCACTCGGACAACTGTGCAGAACAGCTCTGGAGCCGTCCCTCAAACCAAGCAATAGAACCATGCCAGCCACTTGAGAAACCTCTCCATATAGCAGGTCCTAGAATGAAAATCGTTCCATCCTGTCCCACATCGCCTCTGTCCTGACTGGCACCTCCTTGCGTTTCTTTTTTCATCACTCATGTGTGCAGTCCCCGATGCCAGTATTTGCTGGTGAGTTTTTAAAAATTCAAAATGCCTTCTCCTTTTTCTTTCTACAGTTTGCCACATGAAACTCCTTAGGTGTTTTTGGCTGGAACGGTCCCCAAGGTTGAATTTTGTTGATTGTCCTCTCAACCTTATGAAAGCAATTTTTGGCTTTGAGACATTATCATGGTTTCAGAAGCCGGAGCCACTCACGGGTACTGATGGTTGTCGCTCACCACTCCTTTTTAGCCCCTTGCAACTCTCATTAGCTTCTTTCTGCAAACATCAGGGTACACATTTATCTATATGCAGCTCTATCCCTTTCTGTTTCAAAACACAATATTCTTTTGCACTTATCCACATAGGGAGGTGATCATTTTATGGCAGTAGAGGATGATCTCCACTTTTTATGGTCGCAGAATATTCATGTAGTTGTGCTGTAGGTTAATTTATGCAGGTATTTACTTTTTTCAGTATTTTGTGATTATACATAATCCTGCACTAAATTGCCTTGGGTACTTTTTCATTTTATTTGAGCCATGAATTATTCTTTCTCTTTCTCCGTCCCCATCCCCGTCCCCGTCCCCGTCTCCGTCTCCACCGAGGACTGCATTAAGGGTCCCTGCACTGAGCTAATCCCTAGCCAGGCTGCGCTAAACCTTGGGGTCCTCCTCTGAGAGTGACCCTCCCAGAGTGCAGGGATTGCAGGTGTGCCTCACCATGCCCAGTTTCAAGCATGAACTCTTAAAATTGAGATTACTGGACTTGACAGAAATGCTTCACAGATTTTTGTAAGTAGTTGGTACAGAGTCTCATTTTGCAGCTCCAACTTGTAGTGATCCCCCTGTTCTCACCTCCGCAGTGCTAGAGTTACAGGCATGGGCCACCATGCTGGGTCTCAGTAGCCCATTCATCGAGCCTGGAGGTGGGGCTTGGCATGGCACATGGAGCTGGGGATGAGCCTCGGTCCTTGCACTTGCCTAAATAGGTGCTTAGTCCGCTGAGCTATCTCTCTGGCCCACTTCAGAGATTTTATCTATTTGTTTCACATGTTTTCTGCTATCTTCCTTAAGAGTTTTACCAGTTCTCATGTCGTCCAGCAAAGTATGACCATGCTTATTTCTTTACAGCCTTAGCAAGAATGTTCTAGAAGTCTGATTTTCCCAGATTGATACATGATGTGACACTGCAGTCTAACCTTAATTTCCTTTTCTTTTATGAATAAAATTAGACCTTTTAAAATGCATTTAAGGACCATTTTTATGTCTTATGATTTGCCTGTTGATGAATTTTATCCATTTTTCTACTAGGCTCTTTACTCTCTCCAGTTTTTTATTTTCTATGTATGTATATAATACAGATACTGTACAAGAAATAACAACCTTTTATTGATAGTTTTGTGATAACTGCTTTCTCTCAGTTTTTCACTTGTCTTTATTTATGATATTTTCACTATGCAAAGATTAAAAATTACATAATCATATTTATTAATCTTTTAAAAGATTACACTTAGAATTTGATCATAATTAGATACTTCCTTTTTATTTTAAAGAGAGAAAAAATAGCTATAGAGTTTCAAACAAGATTCTAGGAAATTAGCAATGGTTATTACATACTATGATCTTCAAAGTAGGTGCTCAGATTATCAGAGATAGATATGCAAAAATTGATCAAAAAATGGAAGAAAAAACTTCCTTTGGATGAGCTAACATAAATTAGTAGTAGACAAATCTCTTAGCTATCTTGTGTGTGTATTTGTGTGTGTGTATTTGTGTGTGTATTTTTCCCCTTCTTTTTCTCCCTTCCCCCACACAGTTGTTCTTTCCTACTGAGCATTTTCTTTTCCTTTCACAATATCCATTGTACCTTTTGGATTTTGTTCATTCTTTTAGTTTGTTTTACACTAGGGAGACAGTATGATTTTTACATATCAATTTGGTTAATTTCACTTATGAGTAAAGTGTCTAGTTGCATTCACTTACCTATAAGAGAGCCTTGAGTGTATCCTTCTTTGTAGCTTATTAACAGTCCATTGTATAAAAATATAACATCTTCTTTATCCATTCCTCAGCTGATGGGCTTTTAAGTTGTTTCCAAGATTTAGCTATGACAAATAGTGCTGCAATAAACATGGGCGCATGTATATCTCTGTGGTAAGAGGTTTTCAGTTCTTCTGGAGAAAATATCTGCAAGGGTAATAGCTTGGTTGAATGGTATCTCCAATCGTAGTTTGCTGAGGAACCTCCATTCCGACTTCCACAGTGGTTGTGCCAGTCTAGACTCCCGCCAACAGTGCACAAGGGTTCCTTTCCCCCACAGCTCCTCCAGCATTTGCTGTTGGTTGATTACTTGATGATAGCCATTCCTTCTGGGTGAGAGGGAATCTCAGTATTGTTTTAATTTGCATTTCTTGAATGACCAATGGTGCTATTGAACATTTCTTAGTATATTTATTTACCATTTGTATTTATTGAGAAACATGTATTCATCTCGTGTCGAATGCCCACCCCCCAAATTGGGGCTTTGAATTTTAGGAGCCTGATTTTTAAAACATTTTTAGTTGCTCTAGATGGAAATCCTTTGTCTGAAGGATGGTTGGCTGATTGTTTTTTCCCATTTGTACATTTTCCTTTTACTCTATTCCTGATTTCTTTTGATGTGAAAGATCTTTTTAATAGGATAAGATCTTCATTATTAGAAAGCTGTTTTTTATACTCACATTACAGAGAAATTTCCCTCTTATTTTAGGAGAGGCTTTTTTGTTTGTTTGTTTTTGATGCTGAAGACCAAAACTAGGGCTTCCAGCTTACTAGGCAAGCATTTTGCTGCTGAACGAAGTCCTCAGCACATTCCCTTTTATTTTCATCTAGCATCTGTGTAAACTTTTACATTTATATTTGAGATCCATTTGAAGGTTATTCTTACTTAGGTAATGAAGTCTGGCTATCTTCTTGTACATATCTATTCAGATGTCCTAAACAGGACTCCCTTGCCCCAGTGATTTGAGATAGTGCATTTCAAGTACTGAAGAATGAGTGTAGCCACTTCTACTTGTGGGCTTTTATTGCTATTCTATTGGTTTCTCTGTCCTGTGCGCTTTTAATTTAATAAGGCACTGTGGTGTGTATGAAAATCTGGTATAAGTATGCTTTCTAAGCTTCCCTCATTAGTGTTTTATTAGCTATTTTGCATACCTGTCTTTCTCTATGAAGTTTACTGCACTATCTAGCTCTATCTTAGGTAGTTTTATGTCACTGAGGGACAGTACTTGCTACCCGTTACCCTAAGGAGAAAGGGTTATGTTGGATGGGAAGTTTGTAGAGATTTCAGTCCAGTCAGCTGGCGCCAAAGTGGAGGCAATGGCAGAGGAGAAACAGCTGGTGGTAGCAGACAGGGGAGAAAGGGATTGAGGGAAAAGAGAGGGGACAGATACTTATCCAGGCCACACTCCCAGTGACCCCCTCCTTCAGTCAGACCTCACTCCCTCATCAGCCAGTCACCTCCCAGAAGCTCCACTTCTGAGCATGAGGCTTTTGGAAGACTTTTAGATGTAGTAACAAGCTCTATAAAGCCAGTGTTTTTATTGATATTTTAGTAGAACTGATAATTTTATTGAAATTTGACAATTTGCTCAGATCTGACATCTTCATGATGTTGAATTTAAAAGAGTCTTAATATATTCACAGAGGTTTTGCAAAATTTTTGCTAATCATATCTGTAGGAATGTTACCTTTGTGTCTCTTTTATATGCTACTTTACTGAATTCTGTTACAGTGGAGATACTTTGCTCTTTGGTTCTTAGGTCTTTTTAGGTGTATTGCTGATCTGGGCATAGTTGTGCTTTTCTAATTCACATATGTCTAATGGGCTTATCTTGATTAATTAAATAAACTAAGTAGAATGTTAATAATGTTAAATAATAGAGTATCATGTAACAGCAGAGATAGCATGTCTATTTTTTTTCTGATGATAGGAGAAATATCTCTAATATTTCCCCATTAAGAAAAGAAAGGTAAGATGTTTTGTAAGTGTATGTACATTCTTCTATTCTTGATATTGTGCATGAGTGTGTGTTAAGTAAGAGCTAGTGTTGTCAGTTCCACTAGTTTGTGTTCGGCATATTTTGCGGGAGAGAGAGAAAACTTGCCTCCTCAGACACAGAGGATCTGTTCCAACATGGTGGCCTCTCAGTTCCAAGGAATAAAATAGCATCTGATCTGGCGATGGAGGATGAATGGATCTTGGATTTTTCAAGCACAATAGAAATAACTCTATGGCTCTTCTTTTTGCATCTACTATTATGATATGGTTGTGATGCCATATTTCCTATAACTGAATAGACATCTTCCTGGAGTACATCCTTGTTAGTTATGGTATGCTATAATTTTAATCACTTACCAGTCCAGTTACTTAAATACAGAATGACCAAAAGTTGAATTTTTTCATTAATTTTTATAACATTAGTATAATGCAGAATATAAAAATAATTTTATTAATGTAATACCAGAGTCAGTTTGTTGACATGACACCTGCCCTAGTGACACTCAAGATAAACAAGCATGCTGCCTCAGTGACACTAGGGGCAAACTGTTAGAGAGATATCAGGTTTTACTTCGTACTGTCTTTTAAAGTTTTACACTGCTAATCTTAGGTGATAGTAGTTATAATACTCTTCTGGTGTCACCAGTGATTCCATTTATATCACTTTATACTTATCTTGTTTTTTGACAACTCGGTAGAATACGCAGTAGAATGGTATGTGTTTAGTGCTTTTGTGAGGGATAATTTTCTCTTTTGATCATAAAAATAGTTTGTGTAAGTCCTCTGTCACTATGTAGATTAGACTGAGGAACTTTCCCAAAGACATTATACACTCTATGTAGGTTCATGACTCTGATAATGTAGGAAATAGCAAGTATCCTTGTGGCATAGAGGAAACCAGGGCATGTTTCACACACATACACTCCTGGTCTCCAGGGCTCCCTGCCCTGTGGTGAGCTCAAGATCCTGGAGGGAGGGAACAGCTGTGCTCATTGGTGAAGTTGCTAAGATCGTCCTCTAGTGGAACTTTCTAGAAATCCTACCCCTGGGATGCTGGAGCAAGTCATCTATTAGGAAGCAGTACTAGACCTTGAAAGTCACAGCTGAGCTACTTGTGGTATTTCTGGGAACAGGTCTTTATCTCTTCTAGGGTCTTCTAAGGAGGGATGCATTTATGAGGTCCCTTGCTGGCAGTCTTTAACAGTAAAGCTGTTCAAAGAGATTCTGGGGGATGCGTTGTGGCTGGGCACTGCAGGTTACTTAGTGCTACCCGAGGTCAGTGCTGAGAGGTAGTTAATTGTAGACACGGTGCATTGCACTATGGGAGGTACCATGACTGACATTAGCCTAACAAGAGGGCTGTGCCAGAATCCAGAATTCTCCTTGCTGTTTGTCTTATTCCTTTTCAACTGAAAGAACATATTACATGTTTCCAGTTATGCAGAGCAAAGGTGGTGATAAAAGTCAAAATAATGACTGCCTCTTAATGGTTAATTACAATGTGGAAACTGCACAGGGGGACTCTATGGCATGTAGGAAAAGTTTGCCTCTTAGTTTGAGTGGCAGTTATATTACATCTACATATGTAGAAAATGGCCTATATGCTAAGATTAATGCAAATCAATGTTTAATATACATGTGCTATACTAAAAAGATAAAGGTGATTTTGAGTGTTGTTTGTTTTTTGGTATTCTCTGTAAGTTTTCAAATCACTGTGTCAGATTCCACTTGAAACCTGTCAGAATTTCACCAAGAAGTTGCCATTCTATTAATTATTAGGAGCTCTAATTCTCTACGTATATCAAAGTTTCATATTTATTTTTACAGTGATTTTTCCCAGTTAATCAGTTATATGACATTTTCATGTTATTAAAATGGATTTCTTGCAAATTATTTGGTTTATTGCCTCTTTGTAAAAAGCGTGGCTGAATTCAAATATAAACATATCTAATGAACATGATAAGCTCTGACATCAGTAGACCTCAGAAGTCTTTCAGATGTTATTTTGTAATCTTATTTGTGATTGATAGATTTTGTGTTTTAATCCTCACATCTTTCATTTCTTTTTATTGCCAAACTCAGTAGCCAAGATTTCTAGAAAGTGCTGAATAAAAGTAATGAATACTAGGAGCTGAAGACAGATTTATCTTGGATCTGAGTCACCTCTTTGAAGAGAAGTACCCCGAAAAACCTCCTGACTGAAAGCACACTTTCCACACTGAAGGAACAGACTTTGATGTGTTAAGCCGCTGAAAAATTTTAGTCCGTTGGTTCCTACAGCACACCCTGTCCTAACACAATCAGACTAAAACAATGCCTTCCATTCCGAGTTTTCTAAATGACATTATTACCCATCAGTATTAAGTCCCACCCATTGTTTTCTGGCATCTGTTGAAAGAGGATTATATTTTTCTTATTTAATCTATGAATATGGCAAATTGCATTTATTGTTTATAATGTTAAGTCAATTTTCCATTCCTGCAGCAAATCCATGTAATGTATCATTCTTTCTATTTGCTTCTGGATTAGGAATGTTAATGTTCTTTTGGGATTTTCATGTTGACGTCCATGACTAAGACTGGGTTTCTCTCTCAGTTTCTTTCATGTCTTTATATATTTGACTGATTTTTTTTCTTTTTGGTTGTTTTTGTTTTTGTTTTTTGAGATGGTCTCACTGTGCAGTTCAGGCTGGTCTTGAAATTGGAGTGATCTTCCTGCCTCAGGCTTTTGAGTGCTAAGATTATGGGTGTGAGCCACTGTACCCTGCTTCAAAGCATCTTTAGTGTAAGGGAAGAACAAATGATGTGAGACAGAGGCCACTTGACATGGTTTTGTGAAGGCAACAAGGCATATGGTTTAATACCTGGATTGAGTTGAGGTAGACAGAGAGTGATAAGGCCACTGTGAGAACAAAGGGAAGTGGGCCTTTTTTTCCCCTAAAAAAGGGAAGGGGATAGTGAAGAAAGGCCAGGGACATAAGGCGGAGAGATGTTAATAAGCATCGTTGATCAAAGTTATCTGGCCATCTTGTACCTCAGTGGGCCAAGTCCTTGAGTTGTCTCATGTACATTTTTAGGTGTCTTTGGTTGTCTGGGGACCTGCAAGATTCCTTGCTGCATCTTACCCTTTTTACGACATCTTATGTTTGCTGAGGACAGCCTTGGTTCTGAGCCGAGTCTTCACTGACACACAGGTTGGGTTATGCGAGTGTGATGTCCGATTTGGGCCTTATATTTAGTGGGATTTATTATGACAATTTGTAAGGGACTTAGGAAGTGTATCTTCTTAATTATTTGTAAAAGTTCTGTATAGAGTTGAAATGATTTATTCTGTTCATATTTGATATAATTTGCTGGCGTGGTATTGGGTAAAGGGCAGACTAGGTTGTATCTGTCATTTTTCTTATCACTGAAACAAAATACTCAAGACCTGCTACTTGAAGAAGAGGTTTCAGACATTCAACCATTTGATATCCCAGTAAGGGCCCCCCAAAGGAGAGCTTACTCAGCGAGCAGTGATGGGAAAAGTGGTTGTCTGTTTGTAGAAGAATGAAACTGGATCCTCATCTCTCACCAGGTACTAAATTAAAATGAAAATGGATTAAAGATCTGAACATTAAAACAGAAACGTTAAATTTTCTTGAAGATAAAATAAGTAAAATACCTGAAGACATAGGGATAGGAAAAAATTTTCTAAGCAGAATCTCAGTTGTGTAAGAAATAGTAAGAATCAACAAATGGGGGGAAAATCAACACACAGGAGTGTGGCTATCTAAAATGCTTCTGCACAGCAGAAGAATCAACAAGTAAAAGTGAAGAGACAACTTACAGAGTGGGAAACACTGTTTTGCCAGCTGCTTCTCAGAGAACTAATATCTAGAATATACAAAAAACCTAAAAAAAATTAAATCACCAGAATTAAAGATCCAGTCAAGAAATGGGTAAGAGAAATGAATAGACACTTCACAGATAAAAAAACAAACCAATGATGAATAAAGATATGAAAATATTTTCATATTTCTGGCCATTAGCAAAAAGTAAATTAAAACAATTGGGAAGAATGGCAATCATTGAAAAATCAAGCAGCAACAAATACAAGAATGGCTGGGCTGAAAAGGAACTCTCCTGTATTATTGGCGGGAATGCAAACTAGTGTAACCTTTATGGAAATCTCTATGGAGAATTCTCAAAGAATTAAAGTTAGAAATCTCATATGACCCAATTATCCCTCTGCTAGGTATCTTCCTCAAAGAGCTTAAGTCATTATAGTACAGTGTACAAAGTGTACATACCAGTGTACAAAGCAGCACAATTTATAATAGCTAAATTCTAGAAGTAGCCAGTATACTCATCATCTGATGATTGGATAGCCAAAATGTAGTGTTTCTACATTGTGGAATTCTACACTGCTATAAAGACTGACAAATATGAGGCTTTTGTAGGAAAGTGGGTGCACCTGGGAGATACAACATTGAGTGAAAAAAAATAAGATACACAAGCTTAAACACCTATCAGAGTATCAAATGCAGAAAATGACAAAGGATAGACAGAAAGGGATAAGGAAACAGATCTCACTCAGTAGGGAAGTGGTCCAAGATAACAAGGATAAGAGGTGAGGAGAGGGGGAAGCAGAAATGAGACGTGCATGCTCAGGATCCTAGTAACTGCAGTCAATGTAAACACCATATGCTATAACATGAGCTAAGACAAATAATATCAACAAGTATGTACAAGATAACATGGGAATCAGAGAAAGGGGAGGGCCAAGGAAAGGGAAGATAGAAGAGGTTAGGGGGGCTGGGGAGATAGCTCCGTGGCACAAGTGCCTGCCTAGCAAGTGCAAGTTCATGAATTCACACCCTAGTCCTGGAAAAAAAAAAAAAGGCGGGGTTAGGGCAAAAAGATAAAAAAAAAAAAAAAAGCTGTAATAAGCACGTGTAACCACTCCCCGAGATACCTGTAAATTGTGTGAATTGCTAGCGTGTACTAGTAGAATAAAGTTTAACAAGAAAGGAGAACTTTATTTGGGCTCATGTTTTTAGCTTGGAGTTGGAGGGCTCCCTGGTAGGAGGGTGTGGTGGAAGGGCAGAGGAGAGCTTCTCATGGCACAGCCAGCAGAGACAAGGGAGGAGCTGGGAGGGAGACAAGCCCACCCAGATCTCATCCGGGACCCATCTTCTCTAACCAGGCTCTGCCTCCTGACAGCAAGTGCCCATAATTCACTTTCCAAAATTCCACATATGAATACATGAGGCTCTTGGAGGGACAGCTAGATGTAAATCCAAACAGATTTCCAGACATCTTTAGTGTCCATCTATAATTTTCCCTCCACATAGGTTTATGATTGCTAAAAAATTGTTTTGATACTTAACAAAATAAGGTATTTTGCAGCTTCTAATTCTGAAGAAGCTAGAGGTATAGGAGAATGGAGTTCTTATAAAATTCTCCAACTATTTTAATGCAAAGTATTACAAATGTCTGATACATGTGATTCTTTTTATTTTATTTTATGTTATTTCTTGTTTTAGAACTTTTGTTTGTTTATTTATTTTTATGGCCAGCTCAGCCTGCCCTGAGGGCAGGGCTGGCACATCATGTGATGCTGGGAATTGAACCGTGGTCTCTGCAGCCGCCTAAGCTTTCCTAAGCAGGCGCTTTAGACCACTGACCCATCCTGCCAGGTCCTACATGTGATTCTTTATCCACACCCAGCAGGGGCCTTGTTTTCAGGAGCCTACTCTATCAGTGAAGAAGCAGATAGTAATGAAATAACCACCAAATAAATGGCAAATTGCCATTGTGACTTCAAATAGCATCGAAGTGCTCTGAAGGACTTCGTGGAGATGAGAATATTGATGACACAGAGATCTGAGTTCCTTGATGGTGGAGTGGACATCAGAGAATCTTTTTTGGAGAGCTGGTGAAGATGGCATAGGGCATAAGAGTAGGAGATTTCATATGGAAGGAATGTATGAGGAAAGGCCTTCTGGCTGGAAGAGATTTGGCATGCTGGAGATCCCAAACACCAATGCGGCCAAGAGGGAGATTCATCTTTCAAACAAGTAAAGGTCAAAATGTGTGTTGCTTTGATACTTAACTCTGCAGTGATAGAAAACTACTTATTTGCTCATGTGAAGCAAAAGGGTGACAGTCAGACTTGCCTTTGGGTAGATCCTCTCAGCCATGTGGAAAGGTCTTGAGTTTGTTTAAGCAGACCCAAGGTAAACAAAACCACTCACGTACTTGGGACCAAACACTTGCTTCTTCATATGGGAAGATCTCAGAAGTCTAGGACACATGAAGTTTAGACAGGGGACAAGGCCTTTGGATGCTATTTTTAGGGGAGAAACTTTTTCCTTCACTAATAAATCTTAAGGGGAATTTTTAGAAGAAAGTGAATTTCTGGGATAATAAAAAAGTGAAGATGAAAGAGCAGAGCAGATTCTTGTCTTTCTATACCTCTCGGCAAGAGGGAGTTCTGCCCACTATCCCCACAGAAGATAAGTTCTGACTGGATATGTGGAAAAATTTTGAGCGACAACAAGCATTAAAATAGAGTTGGAAAACTGCCTTGAAGTTCCCTTTCATCTATGGAAGTTTCTAATTTTATATCTTCAGTAGAGTTCAAGAAAGATTCTTCTTGTGTGTCTGTTTTACTCTCAGTTTTCCGTGAGCTCACACTTGAAACTGAAGGGATAAATACCAATTCAGGCAAATCTGATTAACTGGAGAACTTCCCTGAGCTCAGGTAATGCATCCAAGTCTAGGTTAGAATTTTGACTGGAACATAATATCTCCAAAAGCTTGACTTTTTCTTTCATAAAAATAAATAACTATAGCTAAGCTAGCAAGTTGATTATTAACTTCTACCAGGTAGTAGAAGAGTTTATTCTTTCTCAGGGTGAGTAGAGTGTAAGCCCAAGTGAATCTAGGACAGGTCATGAGGATGTGAGGTTCTCTCCTTACAGTGCTTCCTTTGCTGTTCCATTGTGTGTGTGATGCTGTGGTACAGAGCCAGACTCTATAAACCTAAGAGTCTCTCCTTCATTGTGTGGTGAGACTTTCCAAACACTTAGAACCTCTTTTCATAAAGTATAATTAAACTTCCCCCTTTTCTTATGAACTACTTGGCGTTTGCATATGGGCTGGCCTCACCATTGAGGCTGGTACCTGTACTGCTCAGAAAATCGGAAGTCAAAGAGTGTAGGAGCCTAGAATGAAAAGTCGGTGGCATCTGAATTGTTTCAGGTGGCCATATAATGTTCTTTCTTTTTTTGGTTGTGATGGGAATGTAAGTTGAACAGAAAGTCTAAGGAAGTTAAAGGCGAGAGAATTACAGTGAACTGCAGAACTGGAGCACCCTGCAAAGACCATGTGCTAAAGGCCTGCTGTCAACCTTGATGCTGTTGGGAGATGCTGGAAACCTTAAGCAGTGAGCCTGCTGGAAGATCTTTACGGTGAGATGTGAGCCCTTGAAAGGATTCTGGGGCCCCCACCCCACCTGCTTTCTCTTGCCTCCTGGCCATGACATGAGAGGGTTTGCTCTGCTGTGTGTCCCTTGTCCTGATCTGCTTCCACATCAGGGCCATTGATCAAGGACTGAACCCTTCCACGTTGTGCCCTAAGAGCTTTCTTTTGATTTTTTTTCAAGGACAGCACAAATTAGAATTAAAACAGAAAAAAAAAATTGCAAGTGATACAGAATTTCACTCAACAGAGTAATATGAATTTCGCAGTATTTATTGTAATACATAGCATTTCTGCTGGCCTATGGAAAGAAGCAGCTAATGCTTAATTTGTTTCATTTCCTTTTTTCAATTGTTTATATTTTTCTCTCATCTTAATTTCTTATACAAGAGCGTTGCTTTTAACTTGGACCTTAAGGAATGGGCAGGGCTTGGCACGGCAGAGAGAACTTTGCTGAGGAAGAGGAAAGTCCAGGCATGAGGAATAGAAGGCTGTTCAAATGGGGACATAGATTCTGTGACAGAAGAGGAGCACTGGCTTTGGAAGATGAGTTAGGGGCTGATGGTGACTTCTGCTTTTCAACCATCTCAGTTGATCCTCACACTTAGTCTCTGTGATGTAGAGGTAATAAGTTACTACTTTTAGCATCACACAAGGACAGAAAATTTAGAAATTTGAATGAAAGTGTGGTGGGGTTGGATAAAAACACTTTAGCACAGCAGTTCTTGATAGAGAGGTGGAGCCATTGGCAGTAACTGGAGATGTTTGGAGTTGTTCAGTGGAGGTGGTTATTACTAGCATTTGATAAATAGAAACCAGAGGTTTTGCTGAATCTGTGACTCCAGAGTATAGGACAGTACCCCATTTCCAAAACAAAGAAGTATTGGCTCAGTAGTCCTGAGTTCAAGAAAGCTCTGAGTGGTGGTTGTAACTGGAGGGACCCAAAAACCCTCTTTTGATCCCTCTTTTCCTCGGGTAATGAAAACATTACGAGCTGTGAGGTATTTCTGAGCATCAGGAGATGGGAACATGCCTCCTCACCAAGTGATTCTGGGAATTTCCAAGCCAGACTCTGTTAGCTGCCCTTGGGCACAAGTCTCACGCCTGTTGGCCAATATGTGCCACTTTGGAGCTGTTCTTTTCACCACAGTCAAGAACA
The DNA here is from genome assembly GCA_004027025.1 of Myocastor coypus. Lineage (NCBI taxonomy): Eukaryota > Metazoa > Chordata > Mammalia > Rodentia > Myocastoridae > Myocastor > Myocastor coypus. The sequence goes on from PVJA010000769.1 coordinate 92,655, forward strand.
CACAGTGGAAATGTCTTGAAATTATTCCATAAGAAATAAAAAGCCTGTCAAATAAGTTTATATTTCTCCTGTCGACGTGCGCTCCACTTGACATCCTCTCCATGCTAGGCAGTATGAAATGTTGTCACTTTGGTTTCAAGTATGTTGGCAAGTGTTGCACAAAATAGAGAAAATAAATAAAACTAACCAGAGGAAATATCACAGAGCTGTCTTTCACGCCGTTGGGTAGGCAGCTTCTAATGGAAAGGCACAGGGTAGACAAACTACAACCCCAGCCTAATGAGGGTGTAACAGATATTTGCCCCTAACTACTGTGTGGCACCCCACCCTTCTGCCAGTACTGCACCTTTTCTTCCCACAGAGATTTTTTCACCCTTTCTTTACTGTTTAGAATTCTGAGTTACTCAAAGGGATCATTGGAAGCAGCATGTAGTGGGCAGATCCTCTGCCCTGAACCATACCCAGCCTCAAGCCATTACCCTGGACAGATCACTTACCATTTCAGCGGCTGCCTCTCTTAATAACCCACATGAGAAACGCCTGCTCTCACTTGTTGGACCAGGTCATTTCAAAGATGTTCTAACTCTGGGACTTAGAAACAGAGCAACTGCTGGCTTTATGTCTTTTAGACTCTTAGGGTCTTTCCTTTGGTTTTTATACAAAATAAATTCAATCAAATCAGCTATGAATTATGGAAGACAGAGAATCTTGGGGGAAGATTCTTATACTGTTGTCCTCTTCTGTGCAGGGTGCAGAAGCATCTCTCCTTTTCATGTGCTCAGCATGCCCAAGCCTAGGGACAAGTAGCAATGGTGGATGCTGGTGATTTCACATACTCAAAGCATGTTCTTTTTTTTTAATGGGGGAAAGTCAGGTCAGTGTGTACTGGCAAAACATTTAGAAATCCCCGAGGGGGAGTAGAATGCTGTAGTTCAGGGTGAGTTGTGGCGAGGTCTCCCTGCAGGGATGCTAACGCAGTAAGAGCACAAACATTTCCTCCTGGAGGCAGCTTCTAGGCAGGTGGAAGAAACAGTGTAGGGAGTGAGTGTCCTTGGGAATTGAATGTTTTCTGAGATGAACAGTTTTTGCTACAAATGTGGATGAGTGCATTATGGTCAGTTAAAACTATGCATGCTTAGCTGGAGCCAGAATTTTGTTTCCAACCTTGGCTGTGGGTTAAATGAGGAGTTTTTTAAATGCCCAGACCCCAAGTGACACAGCAGAGCATCTGAAGGAGAGTCTGTGTGTTGGCTGCACAGGGAAACTTGTGATTTAAGGAATCCCACTGTTCTGGTGTTCAGTTGAGGCTGAAAATAGCTCTTCTTGGAAAATGTAGATCAGGTACAGATCCACATCCAGCTTGTACATTAATGGACCTGTAAACTGTTATTTTGTGTGCTTACTTTATTTCCTTTTATTGCTTTCTAGCTAACTTTAATAAACCCAGGTCTAATAATGGCAGCAGTCAAAAAAGCCTCAGAAGTTTTCATAAAACGTAAGTTGCCTTTTAGAGCTTTGCCAAAGGATTCCTGTGTTTTTAGAGGAGCTGGAAAAGAAATATCCTAGTATTCTGCCTCTGAGTGTGAGATTTAGTTAGTTCGACATCAGTCAGTAAAGTTGGTACTAATCTGACATTAGGCTGGCAATGTAACAGGTATCTATGTTTATACAGAGATTTTAATATCTTCAGGGTTTTGATAAAAGTACCCTCTGTTCACACCATGCTAGCTATGTGGATTTGCTTTCTCCACACAACCAACTCACTTCCCTCAAATCTTCTTACTAATTTTCTTCTACTTTTCAGAATTAATTTAATTGAAAAACACAAATGCTGCATCTGTGTGCTGTAATATACACAGTGTGCATAACCATGCCCACATACAAGCCTGCGTTATGTCTGTGCTCATGTAGTCATAGATCTACGTGGAATTGATTCTTGGATGTCCAGAAATCCCTTTTAACACTTCTTTCTACTGGCAAACTAATTTGGACATATTTTCATCAAATGTGATCTACAGTGTTTGGGGGAAGTCTTTGTTATAATTCTGCTTAAGAAACTGGGAAGAACCGAAGCACTGTCAGTTAAAAGCAGCAGAGACCAAGCCTCCATGTCTTTAGAGGGGAGGTCTTTTTCCTTTTATTAAATTAATCTCTAAACTCCTGCTGCCCTGCCAGACTTCATTTTTGTTGGAAAGAAAACTGACTCCAGCTGGGGCTGTCGCCTAGAGGGAGGTTTAGGATTGCCTCCCACATAGCACTGCCACATCTGGTGGCCCCAGGGAAGGGTTTTCTCTGTGAGTGTCCACTGGCCCCAAGTGTGTAGCTAACACTGTCATTTTCTATTTTCAACTTTGCTATCCCTTTTGTCCCATCTTATGCCAACGCTATGATAGGTAAGGCCTGACATGTACCCACAAGTACTTCTGCTTCCCCCCAATGCCAGTTTGTATGAGGACCCTTCTAGGTTTCTTTTATGTTCTACTGAGCTGGACTTTAGCTCACTACCAGGATTTCTTCGGATCCTGAGCATAGAAATACTTCTAAGATTGGTGTCAGATCAGAGGAGAGAATAGTAAGGAGTCAAAGACCTCTTTTAGGTTAGGCAAAAGCCAGCTTACGGATATAATAGCATCCTTGCTTCAAAAGGCAACAGGCAGAACTCAAAGGAAGACACAGCCTGAGTGAAACATGCATGACTTTGTAACAAATGAATGCACTACATCTCCTTTTGAGTTTTTGGAGTGATCATTATTCCAGCATGAAAATAGAGGCCTTGGGGAGGCACCCTGGTGGGAGACCAGGAGCAGCAGCACGAAGGAGCTGTGACCTGGCTCCACTTGCAGCAGGCGAGACAGCGAAAGGGATTTCAGTCACACGTTTAATTGAAAACAAAATGTAGGCAGAAAGAGGCAGCTTTTCATGTTAACTTATACCATACTTCTCCACAGCTTTACTCCATTTTCTCACCTTATCCCAGTCATCTTCCCATGTAATACCGCTATTTTCATAAAGCTGCTCACAAAGATTTGCTTACTGACACTAATCTTGTTCTGAATGTGACGTGAATAAGAAGCCCATGCAGTGGAGGAAGCCACCTTACCACAGCCATCTGAGTGGAATAGCCACTTGGAAAGTACTGGCTTTTTTTTTTTTAATTCATACAGTTAAAAGTTCACTCAGCATATGACCGAGCATTTCCACTCCTGCGTACTTTGGGGATTAAAGTGAAAACATGCTTACACAAAAACCTCAGTGCAAATGTTTATAGTGGTTTTATTTATTAATCTCTAAAACCAGAGAAGAAGCCAGATGTCTTTCATTAGGGGGTGGTTAAGCCTGTGATCCATCCATACCATGAAATAGTACTTAGCAATAAGAAGAAACTGATATCATGTGAATATAAATGGGTTGCAGAAATATTAAGTTAAATACAAAATGCCAAAAAAAAAAAAAAAAGAAGCAGAAAGCTACTATCTACTGCATAATTCTGTTTGTGGCATTCTTGCAAAAAATTGGTGTGTCAATGCCTACCAAGGCTTCAGGGAAAGGAGTTGCAGAGCGGTGGGGCGATGGAATTTTTTGTGCCTTGACTGCGGTGGGAGTTTCTGGCTTTGTACATTCATCAGTGTAGAACTCTGTGTGAGTTGAGAGGGCTCCTACCTCGAACTACCATTTCTGGGCATCAAACTGTGGTTGCCAAGGTGGATTTGGTTCAGTTTCACAGATGTCTACATAGATTGGCCTCCTAATGATTCTCCTGTTTTCACCCTCCCAAGTGCTGGGATTATAGGTGTGCACTATCACACCCAGTCTCAGTTGCCATCTCAACAGGCCCAAGGGGCAGGGCCAGCACAGCATGCCAGGAATCGAACCCTGGCCACTGCACTGTGCCTAAGCAGGAGCATTAGTCTGCTGAGCTATCTGGCTGGCCCAATTTTGTACTTTATTATGATGGATATGTTAAAGATTGAAGACCCCTAAACCAAATTAGAACTATGCAATTAAGTATGGCAAGATCACCAGGATCATCTGGTTTCCATCCTCTTTCTCTGCAGCTTGGACTCGTAGTGATCATCTTACCTCAGCCTCCCCCACCTTATATTAAATACTTCTCAAAGGAAAAAGTGTCAGCAACCTAGAAGTATAAACTGAAAAGTCTCTCCTCACCTTCAGTTGGACAAAGGCATGCATATCACCAGACTTTTGTAACACGGTTAGAGCTAGGTTATCTTCTATATACCTATAAGGGTGTCAGAGACCCTTTCTGGTTCTCGTCTCAGCCCAAGAAGTCTAAATTTAGAATCCCAAAAATTTGTTATTGGAATTCTACCAAGTGAATTCCAATCTGCCACTACTACTCCCAGAATAACCCATGGCGATAACAAAGACAGTAAGACATATATATATATATATATATATATATATATATATATATATATATGTATATGTATAAAACAGGGAGCCAAGGACCCTAGGTCTAACCATGAAAATGGCTTCTGGAGCAAAGAGGGTGATCCAGGGCTGCACTCAGGTTTTCTTCATTGGAAAAGGGGGAGTGGCTTGTGAAGGTGAATTGTGGGAAGGTGGTGAGCATTGAAGGGAATTGTGGGAAGAAGGTGAGCATTGAAGGGAGTTGTGGGAAGGTGGTAGGCATTGAGGGGGATTGTGGGAAGAAGGTGAGCACTGAAGGCAATTATGGGAAGAAGGAGAGCACTGTGAGCTGGGCTAGGTAGGAGGCCTGCATTCCCCTCTGCCACATTCAGAGATATGCAAAAGAAGTAATTTGCGTTATGCTATTGTGATAATATCTAATATTTTGGGAGTTTGGTGCTTCAGCTCTGATGTGTAATCTTTCAAGCCCCAGAAAGTCATAGCCTCTATCTCAAGGCTCGATCCCAGCTGACACCATGGAGCACTGGCTCTTTCTCCTGTTGTCAGGGAAACATGCGTGCCATCTTCAAAACTTAACCATCAGCACCTCGGCTAGACCAATACACACTGCTTAAAGACAATTGAGAGGATAATGGGAAGTCCTAGCCAGCTCTGTACATGTCAATACAAGGGATTAGGGTCAGGCTCAGTCAAAATGGAGACAGTTGCTCTTCTTTCAAGGAGAGCTGCTCAGGTGGTCCTCCACATAAGGGTATTTCTTGAAAGGAACACCAACATGTGGAATTTTTTTTTCTTTAAGTACTTGGCACAGGGTCTGACAATGCACCTGGTACTCGTAATGGTCCTCCTGTTTTCAGCCTCCCCAGAGCTGAGATTCCAAGCATGTACCTGGCTGGTCCAGGGTGGCTGGGGGTGGGGTCAGAACCACATGTGGTCATGGGGATCAAATCCGAGTGGACCCTGCTCTTGCCTAAGCAGGCCTTTAGTCTGCTAAGCTATCCCACCGGCCCTAACATGCAGGTTTTGACTTAACTTTTCTTCAAAGATAGAGCACAGGAACTAAAAGATATATTTTTGTGGATTCTTTGTATAGAACTGAGGTAAAATAATCTTTGAAAGGAAGTTCAGAAACTGTGCTAGTGGTTTTGACCCAATTTTAATGATTTGTTTCAATGATAGAATAAAAAGCCAAGGAAGAAAGAGAAGATAAAGAAAGCAATCACAATCCCCCCCCTCCCCCAAAAGGAAATGGTGGAGAAACATGATAGTGGATTCATCTGACCGTTCTCACCAATATGTATGGCATGGCAAAACTCCATCATCTGGACAGTCGTACAGAGAAAAGATTTATATCAGGAAACCAGTGCTGCTAAGGTATTACTCAGATTAGTAAGTCATGATCAACAGTGGTAGAACAGGTAGAAGGCTACTATTCGTATAGATAATTGAAAGGCAGGTGGCAGGCTATAACCTTAGTCTATAATGCATGAAAAACTAGAGCTGTAAATGCAGATCTCATAAAGAATAATCCACCAATGAGTGATAATGAAACATTTCATTCCAGTAAAGAATGATTTCACAATTTTAAACTGAAAACTGAGAGGTTCATAGCAGCATAAACAGGCACAGTGAAACAGCCAGTGTTGAAAAAAAATGCTGGAAATTACATATACCATTTCAAAAGAATGACACAGAGAAATAGCTTTTTCTCTCACCAAATTTTGAACTATTATGAAACTGGCCTTTTCTGGAAAAAAGAATGCCCAAGAAAACATACATTACCCAACAAGAAAAGAAAATGCTTGGCTACAAACTTATGAATGCTAACCTTATTGCTGTATGCGAACGTGAGTAGTGACCTGAGCACAAAGCTTCTCTTGGCTATAAGGTCATGAAGGATAGGCTAGGACTCATGTGGAGATCTAATGCAAAATCCTGGCTAACAAGATAAAGAAAATTTTTCTTGAGTGCAACAGGGAAGCTTTATGTTCTACTGTTAGGAAATATCTACAGGATATCTAGATGTTACTACTCAAGGCTTCTACTCATTATGAACAATGTTTCTGCTCATCCAGAAGATTTGGAAGAATTGGCTGAAGAACTCCTGTAGCTCTGAGATGAGATCCTCCTAACTAATACAACTGTACTGCAGCCTGTGGAGCAGCAGTTTATAGCTAACTTTCAGAACTGTTCCTGAAGTACTTGTAGATGGTTTCAAATATAGATTTAATCTTTATAAACAATTCTGGAAGGAATGTTGCAACATCCTTTCCTGTGTGGTGTTAATAAAGAAATCTTGGGTCAGTGTCTCTCTGAGGACATTGAAATCTGCCTGGAAGAAAATGTGGCTAAAATTATACAGGAGAAAAAGATTTGAGGATTGTCTAGAGGACCTGTGGTTGACCCTGTGGTTGATGACATTGAAACTGTGGCAGAATCCAGAGGCTTGCAGACAGTGTGACGTTGAGGAACTAACTGATGGAGGAACTGCCAACGGAGGACTGATAGCAACTTCCAGCTGAGCAACAGAGAATGGCAGCTGAGAGGCTTTGTCCAGAGAAGAAGAGTATCAGCAATCAATTGAACAAAGTTCTTTGGAAATAAAGGACATCCTGAAAAAAAAATGGACAGAAATACAAACATTTGGTGAGAAGACCCATGCAGACGACAAAAATCTAATTATTGTATTCACTTGCTTATAGAAAAAAAAAAACAGAAACATAACTTCAGGCCAGTTTTTAGTTCTGAAAAGTGCAGACCTAATGAGCCAGAAGCAGGTCCTAATGTGCTACAGACTCTCCCAAGGAGAGAAAGGACATCAGAAAGCCAGAGTCCTGTTGTTCTCATGGAAGGGTACTCTCCTCCCAAACAATAACCGCCTTCCATTTCATCCTGTCATCCTGCAAGCCAAAGTTGTCGACTGGAACAGTGAGTACAGAATGCAATTGTTGTTTTTTGGTAAACTAGGCACCTTTATAACATTTGGTGAATAAACTAGGAAACTTAATAGTTTTTGGTAAGTTACATATATTTTACAGCCCTTTTTAAAATTATGAATATGTTAGTTAAGGGGTGCTTTGGGAAGTCCAGAATGCGTTATGGGTATTTACGTTATTCCTTACAGGAAAATAGTCTTGCTTCATAACCAACTTGCATGCACTCACCTGTCACAAATGAGTTGAATTCATATGTAGGGATCCACTGGAATAGGCTCACAAAGTCGTGGGTGATGTGGGTCTGAAATCCAAATAGCAAACACACAAATGAACGATTTAAGAAAGACTTGGTGTTGCAGTTTTGAGCCTGAAGACTAGAAAAAGGTGTGTGTGTGTGTGTGTGTGTGTGTGTGTGTGTGTGTGTTCTTGCATGCTTGTGAAATTTTCTCTTAATAAACCTCAATTTGGCTCTTAAGATCTTCAGTTGATTGAAGGAGATAGATCTACCTCATTAAAGGTAATTGACTTTGTTCAATGTGTATGGGTTTAGATGTTGATAAACATCTTTAAAAGTATCTTTATAGGAACATCTAGACTGGTGATTTTCCAAGGAACTGGCCATCATAACTTAGCAAAGTTGAAACACAAAATTAACCATCTCAGGAGCATGACACATCCACTCCTTGGTGTACTCAAGGCTGCATCCTCAATGAAATATGAATGTCTAGAGAGGTCATGCTTTCTGCTTCTAAAAGAGGTACTGAATTTCAGCTGCCCACCCTCGAGGAAGCTACTATAAAACCTGTGGGTCCCCCTGTCGACATGTCCAGCAAATGCAACTATACCTACTGAAGTTTTGAAAGTGAATCAGTTTCATCTGAACAATCAATATAAATTATCATGACCAACCTGTTTTTTTTTATCTTAGAGAGTACAAATTAGAATTAAAACAGAAAAAAAAATACAACTGATACAGAACTTCACTTAACAAAGTAACATGAATTTCAAAGTATTTGTTATAATGTACAGTGTTGTCTTACAACCAGTTATTCATATTATCAGACATATGTATATAAAATTTAAAGAAAGAAATGTATAAAAAATTAAGATGAGAAAAAAAGTGAAACAAATTAAAGTATTAACTGTAGATTAATCTCTTTCCCCACATTCCCTCTCCTACCCTTCTCCTCAACTTTGTAACTCTTTCTTTTGAGTAAGTTCATTCTCTTCTCCTGGTATGCATTGTACCCTTCAGATTTCATTTTTCTCCTTCATATTCTCACACTGAGGAGACAATTCGATGTTTGCACATGTGGGTCTTATTTGTTTCACTAAACAGTATAGTTTCTTGTTTCATCCATTCATCGATAAACAAGCTTAAGTTTATCCTGTTTTATAGCTGAATAATTCTCCATTATGTAAAAATTAACACATCTTCCTTATCCATTCTTCACTTCATGGGTTTCTGGGTTGTTTCCAGGATTTAGCTACGACAAATTGTGCTGCTATAAACATGGGTGCCATATATCTCTGTGATATGAAGTTTTCAGTCCTGGAAGAAGGCCCAGAAGGGGAATAGCTGGCTTGCAGGGGATCAACAATCCTAGCTTTTGAAGGAATCTCCACACCGATTTCCATAGTGTCAACCTATGTATTTTGACGCATCTTGCAAAGCAGAATTCTGTGAACCACGCAATATGAAACTATGGAGACCGTTAAGAGTGTGAAGTATTGTATAGTGATTTTCTTTCTCGGTGTTTTCATTTGGCAGCATTGTCAGTCAATCTGTGACAGACTCTGCTGGGCCATTTCATGTGGGTTTAATTAAGTTTCCAAAGAAATCCACATGATATTGCTCTAGCATCTTTAAAAAAATCAATGTGTAATAACAGGAAATCCGGGACTTCTTTTATTTAGTCTCTCTATAGCAGCAATTGGTTCCAGCTTTACAGGAGGAGAAGGAAAAAAAAAAAACCTATGAAATCTGTGACAGCTATAATAATACTGCTTCAGCTACACAAAGCCCAGTTTTAAGCTGATTAGGGTTTGATTTGATGTTGCATGACATTTAAAAACACACATACATTCACTCACTGTCACAGACTTCATGGTTTTTTCTTTCCATACTCAGCAACTATGAAGATGCCAGTGAATGCCACAGGCACCCCAAGTAATAAGTTCTATTCATTTTTATGTTCTTCCCTATATATTCTTTTCTGCCAAAACCACCAGTGCAAAGACCTGTGTTGGTGTCAGACATAGGATATTCCAGAAAGCATGTAGGGTGTTAATGGCTTTCTCCAGTGACTAAACACTAGTCTAGACTAGATTTCCCAAGAGTCTTGGGTTGTGTTCAGTGTCTAGACAGCATTTGTAACCAACTTACTGAAATCCAGATTTGTGAGCCTCATCACAGACTTTTAAGATTGAGGCCCTAGAACGGGATCTGAGATTTGCATTTCTGACTGATTTCCATGTTGGGACCACAGGTGAAGAACGTTCTGATAGAAATTCCTGGTAGGAATTGGTAGGAAGTTGAATCAATCTCTGTTATAAGCCCTACAGATTTGTGATTGTCCAGAAATCTGTGTGTTAATTCACTTATTCATTGTGCTATTTATTGTGATTACTATAGCTGGACACAAAAAAAAGATTATCAAAGTTTTATCATCTAATTGTTTAAAAATGAAAAACAGAGGTTACATAATGCTGCAAAGTAATACCATACATGTAAATCACGTGCCAAGATACTTCAGTGTTCCTAATGTCTTAGCAAACCAACCTGTAGGGGGAAGGAAGTTAATCCTGACTTGCTCTACTGGGAGGGCAAGCGCAAAGGAACACATCACCCTTTGAGGAGCCAGCTGTTATTATAAGCAGAAGTGGGAAGGTGAATTTCTGGCTCAACATCATATATTACAGCTCAGCAGTCAACATATTTTTTTGATGGAGTATGAAAGTGAAGCAGCATGTCGCCCAGCTAAAGGGCCAATTTTGTGTGATCTGGGTTTAAGGCACTGCTAGGAGACCACGTGTAGGACAGAGGCTCTGTTTCCTGGGTTTTCGTCCTGGTCGGAGGGCAGCCTTAGGCCATCTGACTGTCCTGGAGCCCCTGGGCTGAGATGGTGCTGCTTCCTGCACAGCAGCAGTTTATGCCCTTGGTTGTTTCTAGAAACCACACAGAAATCAGTCTTGATATCACCATGATGAACTGCCTTAGGCCTGTAGGAGGTCTTGGGATCCTAGTAATCACTGAGGATGACTTTCCTTGAGGTCACTCCCTGGCCATGACATATAGGACTGTCCTTCACTGGCTGTGATCAGGACAACTCTGGTAACTAGCCCTGCTCAGAGTTACCTGGCATAAAAGTCAAATCCTAGCAAAAATGTATGCAGAGTCACGCAGAAGCCAGAAGTGCTTCAGCCAGCAGAACCCGGCAAACACACTGTCCTAAAGTGGCTCTGACTGGTGAAGTTGGGGCCTCAGACCTTCCAAGCCCCTGCTGCCATGGAGCATGTGGCTTTTGTTTCTCAGGGCAGCTGGCTTGGCCTCACTCTGCTTTGCCCCTACTTGCTGGGCTCTCACTCCTAGAGGGACCCTGTGTCACTCCTCCCTGTGGCTGTGCTTGGCTGCGGTGGTAGATGGCAGCACACAGGTTACTACTTAATTCTTCTCCACGTGAAGGGGGTGTGTGCAGGGACTTCACCTCCCCGAAGCACGTCTGAGTCCCAAAGGAAAGCATCATGCTCTGTCCCTGGCTGCTTCTGCCACTCCTGGGGCAGGATAGAGCTCAGAGCAGGTGCTCAGTAAGTGCTTGTTGAACGACAAGACAAATGATTGATAGCAGGTTTTAAGAAACAGAAAATCAATTTGCCTGTCCTGTTGGAGAATGAGACGTGATGGTCTTGGAATCTGGTGGTGGTGCCTCGTAAGAAAAGGGAACCGACTCGCTAAAAATAATGCTTGCTTATGACATTCTATAAATAGTCATTTGCACTCTGTGCCTCATTTTTTAACTTTTTGATTTATTGGCTGAATAATTTTAGTTAACTTTATTTTATTATCTCTAAAATGGGAGCCTTTTCTACCTTGAAGTGGCATTGGAAAATCTGAAGGAATAGCTAGATAGATGTAAATGGTAATCAACTAATGGGTGGTCCTTTGGTATCTGAATTATAGAAGGTGCTTAGGAGACAATATCTGCTTTTTTGTAATATTTATATGTTTGATAGATGTATCATTTTAGAGTAAAATGCTAGGAGATTTGATGTTTAGTGAAGCCCTGAAGATCCCAGCAGGAGCTGGTACAGCAAAGTGGGCTCTGGGGCCAACCAGCCTTTCCTGCTAGGTTAATTCCACTGGAGGGAAAGTGGGGTCGCTTGGGAACTGCTCAGGTTAGCAGGGGTGCTCGCAGAATAAAAGGAAAGAATGAAATAGGACTTGTTAAGAGACACCCCAAGATGAACCCCTCAGGAGACACATTCCCAGAGGAGTTAGCATTGTGTGGTCCTGAGACCGAGCCAGGGCTACTTCCAGGGGACACTGGTTTTTTGTCTGTGCGGGTAAACTAACCAGGTGCTGCTTGTTTATTTGAGAGCTCAGTCTTACTTAGGCCATCATCTTGGTTCTCATGGTTACGAAAGGGGGAAGTCAGAAGGTTCACATTAGTGGAGATTTTCTTAAAACCCTGTGAAGTAGAAGCAAAGAGATAGCAGTTCTATGGCTCATTTAGGGTGCCACAGTTGGGGCTTGGAGGATGGCGAAGCACCAGGGATACCCCAGCACAGTAGCTGACCATTTTGCCCTGAGTTTTTGCCTACCTGTGGCTCTCTATGTCTTTGCCACTTTTCTCACTGCTCAGACACACCACCCAGTCCCCAGAGCTAAACGACAAGAGGCTTATTTGGCTGGCTCTAAGGTAAGGTGACATCTCAGAGGCATTGCAGAGGACCAACGGCTCATGACAGGCAGAAGCCAGCCAGGCAAGTGCAAAGCAGCATAGCAGCTTCTTCCTGTCTGCTTCTATTCTATCTAGGCTGCCCACCCCTACAGTTCCCTTAGGGTGGGTGGCATTCACACCTAGAACTATGCTGAGCCAACCAATGGACTAGTTAGTCGTCACACACCCTTAGTCTCGGCATCGTCTGATCTAGATCCAGCCACCTCCAGAGTGGCCCCACATATGACTGCCTAGGATCTTGGGGTGACATGGAGATACAAGCCTTAGCCTGATGTGAGTTCAGATTCTAAAAAGAAAAATAGCTGCTACAGGAAGTTTTAGAAATTTATGAAGAAGCAAAAAGTTCAAAAACAAGCATAGAAACTCTAAAATAGGAGTAAAGGGGATTGGAACCTCCACGTATGAAAAGTGTGTGTCCTGGTGAAGCCTCGCTGAGCTAGATCTGCACGTCACTGACCATGATCTTTATGCTTTTATCATTTTCATCCCAGTGAAGCAGAGCAGTATTTTGTGAGGATAGTTAAGCAATAGTTAGCTATAATCTTGAGGCAGGTTCAGAGTATTCAAGCAGAGGGTTGGACAGCACTAGCTCTGGAAAATTCAGAGAAAGGGCGCAACTAATGAGCAGAGACTTTGCTCACAGATAAAGTCCTTATGTTGTCAGTGATCTGTCTACCTGGATGGCAGCATCAGATGGGTCCCAGGGTGAAGTCAGGGAGAAAACATGAGCTCATTCATTTGCTCCACGTGCTTCTTTTTTTTCCATTAGCTGACTTAAATTTTGTCCTCAAAGATGCACTCGAGCAAGAAATATTTAATGAAATAAAGATAGTAAAAGAAAGAAAATGTACCTATTTTCTTTTTCAGTAAATTTGGAACATTAGGACAAGTAGAACCCTTAGTATCTAGTCTTACCTCTTACAGGTAGATAAGGAATAATGTGCAGATGCTTTTGTGGTAAGGATATGGTGGTCTTATGAGGCTTATTGTTTAGAAATCTTCAGAGTTTACCTTAACTTCCCGTTTCTTCTTGGCTTTCATCTTTATTCTTAATATTTTTTGAAACTTCACAATTTTTGTTTGTTTTGATAGCTAGACATCTCAGGGAAGAACGTCATTTTGTTGTTGCTGTTGAAGCAAGAGAGAAAAGAAGGGGAGGGGAGTGAAAATGTTCGCTCCAGCATTGGTGGTGGTGGCTCTCAGTGGAGGAATTTAAGGGTTTTATGAATATGCCAGATAAGATGAGCAGCATCTGTACACAGGCTCTTTGGTGGTCTGTGGCAGAGCAGCTGTGTTGCTTTCTGAGAACACTCAAGCACTCGCTTCTTTCCTACTTTCATATCAGTGTTGTTTTCCCAAGTAAAGGCTGAAGAGATCGAACGAAGGGATGAACTGTCATTTTCAGGAGCTAGTTATTTAACAACACAGTACATTAATCATCTTAGGTCAATATTAAGTTTATTGTTGCTTCATTTCACAATATTTCTAAAGATAATATTAGTGTGGCTTCTTGAACCAATTTTGCATGCTTGTATCTGGTAATCCGAACAGCTAACTTGGAGATAATAACATGCAATCTAACAACCATTGTTGAATTCCTATTATTTTGTTTAGTGAAATTTGCATCATTTCTAATGTGTGTTGTTGTTTTTTTCTGTTACTCTCTCTCTCTCTCTCTTTTTTTTTTTTTTTTTTTTTTTTTTTTTTTTTTGTCTTTTTGAGACAGGGTCTCACTATGCAGTTCAGGCTAGCCTTGAGCTCACTTTTGTAGCCCAGGCTGGTCTCGAACTCGCACCAATCCTCCTGCCTCACCCTCCCAGGTGCTGGGATTACAGGCGTGTGCCACCACACCCGGCTGGTTATTCTCTTTAAAAATAAAAATAAAAAAAAAAAACTAAAATAAACATAAGAAAGAATACTTTTAACATATGAAAGATATACTTACCAGCCTGCCAACAAAGCTGTTCAATCTGAAGGGTTTTTTCTGTTTATAAACTCACAGAAATTTCTTTGCCCTTGTAGAGGATCAAAATGACAAATGACTGACTTATAGGCCCTGAAAATGCACATGTCACATATGGGCCTGAGGGTGGTGGCCTGTGCTGCCCTGTGGGGGGAAGGAACCATGACGTTGTAGAATGAGGCGCTCTCTGCTCGCGATGGGATGGTGTGCCGACCCGCGTTGCTACTTCTGTGGCACCGTTGCTGTCGCAGCTGCTGCTGCGGTATGTCCTGAACATCCCACCAGTACAGCTCAAATGTGGCTGCTGCTGATAGATGTGCTTTGTTATGCGGAGTGATGTGTCCTGTGGCAGTGCTCTTAAAGCTGTGCCTTTTAGAGTTCAGAGATTAGAGGTGGGGCCTCAGTATTTGATGATGCCACTGTCCATGTCCCTAGCCCCGAGCTGCAGCCTTAAGAGCTCACCATAAAGTTATTTTATGCAGTAGGTTAGCTACGCATTTGATCTTCTTGGAGGGGAAAATGTTTGACGATCCAACAATGTGTCTGAGATGTGAACAGTATGTCTATTTGTGCAGAAACAAAATGTGGTATGATAATCTGTATTCTGTCTTCCCTTCTTAGTTGCTTATCCTTTGTGTACAGGCAGGGTTGGCTTCCCTTTGGGTGACACCAGTGCATTTCAAACAATGGGTGGGTCTGTATGTCCTGATACTGGAAAAATATGCAAGATATATGTGAAAAATTACTGATGCATATACATGCATAAGATATTTGACCTCACTTCTATGAAGCTATACCAGGGGATGCATAGGAATTACAGAATTGGGAAAACTGTATTAAGCAAGTGATTACCTCTGCTGGATAGATTTAAAGGGAGTTTTTACTCATTATTTACTATATCTGTAAAGTTTGCTTTTTATATAGCTTTATATGAAATTTGTAATTAAAAGTGAAACATTTTGAAAATGGAAATTTTGGCAGAGGAAGCAGAGACTCAACTTGCTGATGTTATGAACATAGTTATTACTGAGTGGCTGTTGGAGTCAGATTGCATTTAGGAGAACACTACCTCAGGCTCGCTCTGCTTTTGCTGCTCGTGTGCGTCTGCTTAGCCAACCTTCCGCGCAGCTTTCCACTGGCAACATTACCATCCCAGATAGTTATGTATTCCTACACCTGTGCCCTAGTTCATGTTCTTCTCCCTTCCTGAGAAACCTCATGTCCTCCTCTGCATTTACTCCGACCTACTCGTCCTCACATTTGCTGCCACTGGCTGCACAGCCAGTGCTATTTAGTTTGTGAATATGGAGGCAGTCACAATTCAGTGTTACAAACCTGGACAGCTCTGTACCTTTGTGGGACTTAGGTTTTACTGACCTCTAAGTGTTAAGCTCCTTTGTGGGTAAGAGCAGGTTTCTAATCATGCTTTTTGTCCCCTGTGGCAAGAGCATTGTGTGCTCATCATGATTAGAATGGAAGCTCAGGTGCTGAGCCGAGGGTGTCCTCGAGGTCAGTTCACTTGTTCGTTTTTGAGGCAGAATCTTGCTATGTATCCTAAGTTGGCCTCAAGTTGTGGTGATCCTCTGCCTCAGCCTCGTGAGTGCTGAGATAACAAGCGTGTACCACCATGTCCAGCCCTAAGTTAGTGCTCTCATCTCAGCAGAAACTTGATACTGTGAATGCCACTGCTTCTGGGCCTCTGTTGTCCTCTGAGGCACCGAGGAGGCCATACGCCAAATAAAATAGTGATGTCACTTTCCCAGTTTGTGGGGGAAAAGGTTAATATGGAATTTTCTGTTGTATATTTTTCTACAATTAAAAGAAATCCCTCTGTGCTTACTACTGGTTGTCTACTTAGGAGTGTTGGCCAGATGGCCAAATGCATGAATGAATAGCAAACAAACATTATTGGAAATAATCATACACAGCTGATTGTGTTTATTTTAGCACATTGGTCCTCTTCTTGTCCCCAAGACTCTTATTCTTACATTGTGGTTTTATATTGGAAACAAGAACAACTGCATTCTGTGCAGGGCGTGGTGGCACACACCTATTATCCCAGCACTTGGGAAGCTGAGGTAGGAGGATCTGTGTGAGTTTGAGTCTGGCCTGGGCTACAAAAATGAGTTCAAGGCAGCCTGAACTGTATAGTGAGACCTTGTCTCAAAAAGACCATAAAAAAAGAACAAAAAACAAAGAACAATTGCATTCTGTTGTTTGGAGCTCATCTTTGACGTAGGCATCGGCACCTGTGGCTGCCACTTGAGGTTCTGGACATCTCATCACTTGCCACGTGGGACTGAGCACTGCTGCTTCCTCAACCGTCCTGGCCTTCTCTACCTTGGGTACAGAAGTGCCAGTGAATAATAATATGTAAATGCTCCCCCAGGGGTACTGTAAGGCTTTTTTCATTGTATATGAGCGTTCCCTTAAGTTGATTTATGTTGAAGATCCGTTTCTTAGAACACTACCATTCAGAAGCAGGAACCTTCCTGCAGGCTCAGCAGCAACCCAAAGGTGAGACGCAGGCACAGCACAGGCGGGAGGCCTTCCCTGCTCTCTCTGTGGGAAGTCCCCTGAGGTTGGCACAGCAGACTTCAGTGGGGTCTGACAGCGGCCTCCAATGCAGAGCATGTTAGTTACCACGTAAGGTCATCCTAACCCACAAAAGACTGCACGGGCCCAAGACTGACAGGTCACGAGAGTAACTGTGGGCACAGGATAAATAGCATAGGTCCAGAGCTCACGCGGTTATAAGAAATCAAATCTCCATGTAACTGGGATAGAAATCAATTTTATTATTGAAAAAATGAGGAAGTTACACAAGGGAAGAGTAGGAAATGTTTGATCATGTGGTAACTGATGATTTCTATTTCTCAGCACTAAGGCCACAAGGTCTTTTGTTTGCGCTCTGTACATTTGGTTGTGCTCTTGTTTATCCTGGAGTATGTACCCTTTGTGTCTGTGCAGGAAAATGTGCACCTTTGTCCCCAGCTGTACTGGATTTCTTTTCCTAAGGGTCTTTGTTTGTTTGTTTGCTTGTTTGTTTGTTTGTTTATTTATTTATTTATTTATGCGGGATCGGGGATTGAACTCAAGCCCTTACACATGCCAGGCAAGTGCTTATTCCACTGAGCTATCTCCCCAGGCCCCGTAAGTGTCTTAGTTAATAATCTAAAGAGATGGATTTTGGTTGGCTCCTGTTTGCCTAGTGAGTTGACCTCCTATGGGTCCAGTGTTTCTTTGTTTTTCTTTTGATACATACAGGGTATTGCTGTGCAGCTTGAACTCATAGTGATCCTCCTGTCTCAGCCTCCCCAGTGCTGGGATTAGAGGCATTTGCCATTTTTGGGTTCCAGAGCTAGCATGGTGTGCCCAGGGTTCTAGGACTGCCACAGCATGCTGTATCAGAGATTGAACTTGGGGTGTTGCACTTGCCAAGCAGGCACGTATGCCACCGAGCTATCTCCCCAGCCTGGGTCTGATGTTCTTGTCATGCCAGTCAGCTCATATGTCTATAGATGAATGTGTACCTACCATAGACCATGACAAAGATGAAGAATATACTGGATTGTTGATAGAATTTCATTATTCTAATCTATTATCTTTTTAATTCTTATATGTTATTTAAGTGAGTCAGTAAGTATCACTTAGGTTTATGAAACATAACTCTGGCTTAAACCTTCCTCTGTCTTCTCTGCCTGCATGTTTTGTTTGACCTATGAATTTACGAGCAAGTCTATGAAAGAGCTCACAATAGTCATCCCTACGTTTTTTCTTTTCACTATTTTATGTAGCGGGCTGTGCAAGGAGTCCTGTCCTGAAGCCAGACTGCTACATTGTCAACAATCAAGGATGACTGCTGAGTTGAGGACAGCAATTTCATATTTTATTACAGTGTCTACTTGTATTTCTGTATAAAATGAAGTTGAGTGACAGAAGTTTAGTGGCAGAAACACTATCAAGGATGAGTAATCCACTATAAAGACTTTAACTTTATATAAGTGTAGGTTCTCATTAAACAATGTCTGACCAGCTTGTGCTTCGTCATCTGATGAAGAGCTTCAGATCAGGAAAGCCAGCACTCAGGAACAAAAGATAGATAGAATGGGATCCAGAATGAGCTGGACAGCCCAGCGGACTGAAGGGCCTGCTTAGTAGACGCAGGGACCATGGAATTCTATCCCCAGTGTGCCGTGTCTGCCACACCCCTGAGGCATGGTGGTATGCGCCCGGATTCCCAGTGCTTGGGAGGCTGAAAATAGCAGGGTCACTATAAGTCCAGTCTGTGTATTGAGACCCTGTAGACCCTGTACTGAATACATTTTTAAAAATGAGCTGGAACCCACCAGACAAGCCGGACTCCTCCCAGCTTCCAGTGTGCTGATGGCCCTTCTGGAAACTGAGGTTCTTTGCTGTAGATCTTCCCATGTGGATCCATGAGTGAGAGAAGTTGAAAGAGGAGCACAGGAGGAGTGAAAACGAGGCAAAGGTCTAACTGCTGCCTCACAACTTTGACCACTGCTCTTCACTGACCTGGAGAATGTTTGAGGCAGGCAGATAGGTCGTTGCTTTCCAAATCGTACACACAATGCCCCTGGCAGTCAGCACCACTGGCACATCCCAGAGCCAGGGATTCTGGAGACTGCACCTCTAGCTTAGCTGACATAGCATAAATACAGAAGACTCTGAAAGTGTGTAGATGTTCTTATAAAGAATACAAGCAACTGTAACTGATTTCAACTTAAGCTAGCTGTAAAATTTAAATTATAAAGAATTTCACTTCACTGAGCAACAGTATCTCCGGGTTGGTTGGAGAAGTTACTGTGACTATGTATTTATTCTCCATGAAATTATTAATTCCAGAGCTGATTACATCTTATGAAAATGGCACTGGCTCTCTAAGCAGAAAGACACCCGTTAAATTAAATTCCAACACATAAGGTCATGGCCCGCTCTTCCACTTCTGCCCTGCTGTGGGGACTGTGCTTCCAGCTGCCTTTAACATGGCATAACCTTTGTCTTCTGCAGCTGGGTCACATTTAATAAGTAATTACAGCACATCTGATTAAGGTTACTACCAGAGGTCCCATTAATCATCTCCAGGAAAGAATGCTGGGGAGGCAGATGTTACTGCCGGTCACTGTCTCCTGTCCTGCTGATAGGAGCCCTCCTCATACTCCACACTTGATCGTAGGCCCCACTTTAATCACTCCTGGAAGACAAAACACAGCTGGGCCCTGTGCACCATGTAGATTTGTCTACAGCTTGGAGTTTGTTCTTCTAAGATCACAAGAGTTTCTGGAGGACAACAAGCTTTGTCTGTGTATCATGAGTTCCCTGCAGCAGCCCAGAGCAAAATCATGGGCAAGGAGACATGCTGCACTGTCATTCACAGGAGGATCCCCACAAGAGACTGGGCAGAGAAAAGCAAAGACAGCATGCTGTACCAAACTGTGACTGCCCTGGGAGCTGGCCTAGCTGAGAGGTGGACATGCTACATCAGAGTGAATGCAGAGAGGGGGAAACGGAAATGCCTGCAGATCTGTAGATGGTGGACTGCATCACCAAGGCTGCAAGTGGCAGAGCCGTCATCCTGCAGCACTTTCAGTGGTACGCCCAAGCTCCTGAGCAGTGGTTTTAGCTCTAAGCCAAGGCTTTATTTATAACAAATGGAGTTGGTATGTTTCTTCATAACATCCAAATTGTGACCTGTACACAGTAGAAAGAATAACAGCAGGATTGTTGGCATTCTCACACGACATACCAGTATTGGTTAAACGTCTGTGCTTTCTGAGTAGAACTGATGGCTTCTGCTGTGTGCTTGCCCTGTAACTGTTTCATCCTAAGGAAATCACATGACTTGTTCTGGGTCACTATTTTAATCTTTCTGAATGAGAAAAATAGAAACAGAAGGACCTGGGGCAAGAGCCAAATTCTTGAATTGTAGCATTAGACCTGGACTCCTAGAGCATAGATGCACTTGCCACCTATTTATACATGTAACTAGAGGAGACTGGTCATGGGCACCTTCAGCTTTGGTGTCTAACATACCTGTTATGCGCTGCCACCAGATATAGCTGCCCCTCCCAAGATGAAAAGCTAAGCCTTCAAAAATTCTTTTATACTTCCAGGCTCTTATTTTTGAGGCTGGGGCAATGTTTCTTTCTCTCGAAGGATTTTTAAAATGCCATTTCATAATGTGTTCCAGATTCCAGAATCATTTGTTTACTAATATGTGTCTTTATTCGGGTATCACAGGTCACGTTTTTAACTTATTTTGCCATATGAGGAACACACATGCCTGTCAGTTAAGCTGCCTGGAAAGAATGAAACAAGTGTCTTAAGTCAAAGAAGTCTAAGAAATGATGTCCTCTAACTGCCAAATGACAAAATCAATTGCATGGCTTAATCAGGCCCATGCTGCTTGCTGGCAAAGAGTAGACATTTGATGCTCAGAATTCGTGTCTCAGTCTCCATTCCATTGCACCGTGAGGCTGATTTATTACCTCCATACAGTGAGGCAATCAGGGAGAGACCCATGGCCCAGCACTTCCAGGTAGTGACTAGGCAAGAGGGGAATAGTTTGTACCCTGGAACCCCCTCCTCCTTCAGTCACCTCTACAAGACTGTCCTGTCCAATTTGGAGGGCGCTGGTAATCTCGGCTGGACTGTACCTGCCTTCTCTTTCCCTTCTCACATAGTCTGCAGTAGGGAGAGGAGGCTTTTGGGAGGCATGCGGAGATCTAGCACATCCTTAAGTCTTGCTCTTCAGGCCCATTATTCTTCACTAGAGCTCCTCTCACCAGAAGTCTTCCTGTATCCATGACTTTTGGGACCAGTGACCCAAAGAGAGGTAGAAATGGCATCAACACAATCTAGACAACAAAGCTATTTCAGTTGCCCCAAGGACCTCTGGCTCACAGGTGGAACTGAGAAATGCCTATGTGTATTGGACAGGTGTGAAGCCAACCACGGAGAAATGTAGGTTAACATAGAGCTATCCACATAGTATCAGAATCTAAAGAGGCAGAAACTCATGAAAATGATAAGCCAGTACTACCACCTGGTTCCTTTACCTGGCTCCTTTACTATCAGTTCAAGCTTCTGTTCCAGACAAAGATGTAATTTTTTATTAAACCTTTGCCATAACCAAATTTTCTAGATATTTGTTGTCCATACTGGTGCCTAAGCTCTGGTCTGAAAAAGGAATGGAAATCTCCAACACCACTGGCACACTTTAGTGTACCACATGTATGTACATGCCTAGAACCAGAGGCTTGGCCTTTCGTTGGCCTGCCATGTCCCTACAATGCTGGTGACAGGCTGAGGTGTTGGAGGAATATCTAGGATTCTGGCTGAGATACTTATCACAGAGTCATAGCATTTCAGTTCCACTTGCTTTTACAGAGTTCTTGGTGCAGTAGCAGAAAACTTACTGCAAGGCAGTGTCTGTTGACCCCAAAAGGGTTGCTTTGCCTAATAGAAATGGTCTTGTGGCCGCTTTGGATTTTTTCTTGCAGGAATAAGAAAGGCTTTAATGGCTGGTACTATAGTACAATAGTTTCTGGTCCTATTGAAAATGCACCATCAGCACTTCCTAGTGGCTATAACTTCATACCCATGCAGACTCTGGCAGCCTGTCTGTTTCAAAGGCAGAACTGTCACTGCTTGTGAATTATATATACCTGCTTGTACATGCAGGAGTTGTTCTTGCAATAATCTCTGGGTGGATGTGAATATGTGATATTTGTGGGCCTCAGGTTCAAATTCAAGGGGTCTTTTTCAAGGGTCTCTAACGTATGTGCTATTCTATATGCACGTGCTTATGTGAGATTGAGTCGCATCAGTTGAACTGTAACGCACGGTCCCCTCTTCTCAAGTTAATGATGGTGATTATCTAAAGGAGATTTGTACTCTGAATTAGACTATTTGTCTTTGCACTTTGTTTCTTAATGTGGCCAGGGCTTTGCTGTCATCTTTAATTGACTTTGGGACTAGGGTGGTCAACACTATTGACAAGCTATTGCCAGTTTGGCTGGGGGGAGGGGGGTGTCTCCCTATGCACACAAATCTCTTGCAAAAGACATTAACGTGTAATTAGAGGAGATCATAGTTTCATCTCCACTTCGTCTTCTCAGTGTTGTTATTTTCTAACTTTGGATGGTCATATGATGTAATTTCAGTAGATCAGCACAAAAATCAGCTCTACAGTTCAAGAGGTAAAACTACACCGTTAAGCAAACCTAAGCATTTATTTCAAGGACTTAGCTATACAGTAATTTTTTTCAAGATGATTGATTACATAGTTTCTTTGATTAGGAAGCAAGTAAAAATGCTCCCAACACATTTTTCTTAAGCTGTCACTTAACATTATTTATTGTAATAAATGAGTTTCACCAGGTATTTTTCTTTTTTATTTAGACAACTTCCCATGGTAAAGTGATCTTTGCAAATCAGATTTCCTGATAGAAAATCTAGGCTGGAGCTATTGCCAACTTTTGTGTACGCTTCTTTTAAATTATTAAGTGAGCAAGTGGATGCCTGGGATATTTGTAGCCTAAGGAGATGCTGGATGTATTCCAGATACAGCCCAAATCAGGACATACATTAGTAGGAGGAATGTCAGTAAGACGCATAATCTTGACAGAAACTGGACATAGAGTAAAGAAGTTCTTTCTGTATGCCCCAGATAGTTCATGAACTGACCCTCTGTTAAAACATTTGGCATGTATTACATTATTCTGCAATCACAACAAGCATACATCATGGACAAACATCTTGGGAAGAACATGGCCACGGTCCTGTGCAGTGCTTTTCATCAGGAGATGGTATTCTTTCCCCACTTCTCCTGACTTTCTTTGGCAAACAGAACGTGACAGAAGTAATGTTGTGCAATTCCAGACCTCAAGCCACAAAGGCCAGATGGTCCCAACTGCCATTCTGGATAAGGAAGCCCAAGTTAGGTCCCCGAGTCATGAGAGGCTCATGGAAAGATGGCCCAGATCACAACCAGTACCGGTGACCTGTCTGTGCGCACAGGGCCACCTGACACCTGCCAGCTCCAGACCACCTGCGGAGTGACTACAGCCACGTGAGTGAGGCTGAGTAAGAACTGGTAAGTTGTCTCTAAGTTAGAAGGGACAAGTAAGTCATTAGTGGTGATGTTAAGCCATTGAGGTTTGGGGTGACATGTTACCCACAATAAATCACTCCCTGATATCTACTCCTGCATCAAAGATGAAGGAACTGGGTGTCTGCAACGTTAAGCAATGTGGCTGAAGGTTGACGATTGAACTTGATTTTTCTGACCTCAGATTTTTGCTTACCTATATCAAAATGGCTGTAGCACTTCAGAGAAGAGTTCTGAATTGCTGGACTTGTTAAATTTTTAATGGCTTCTTCTCATAAATAGTATTAGAGTACTAAAAATATAATTTTGTTCTACTGCTTATTTTCCTATCTCTAGTCATGAGGTAATATTTTCCAAAACACTGTTAAAGAATGCATCATTCGCACGTTGGGGTTTGTGTTTAGAGAATTCGTTTGTTGCTGGGTTTCTCATATGAAATGACTCGTGGCTCATCTGAGATATGGGCTTTTCTTGAAGAGAAATGTAAGCTTTCTCACTCAGTCCACTTGATGAAGAAAAAGATTAATTAGAACGCTAGTCTGCTGCATAAGGTGGTGTTCTGAAACTTGTCGAGTGGTGGGTGAGGGAAAGGGCCCTTCTTAAAGAGCTAAGCCACCAATTACATAAGGTCCGTGACACTGGCAAAGGCCCGAGACAGTAAATGTTTTAGATTTTGCAGGCCATGTGGTCTCTGTCACCACTGTTCAACTGTGGTTGTAGCTCATCAGCCACAGGCAATATGTAAACAAGTGATCATGGCTGTGTTCCAACATATTTTATTTATAAAAACAAATACTAGACTGGACATGGTCTATGGGTCAAAATTTTCTGCCATGAAGTGGAAGAAGAAGCTGTGTGACCTAGAACTCAAAGTTGTGTTGGCAGCTTGATGACCAAGAGGACAGGAAAGGTTGTCCAGCTTCCAGGTGCAGTCATGTGTGCAGAGTGAAGTAGGCGTAAACTGGACAGACTGAAAGGTGGCGATGGATTCATAGGAGAGCCCTTTTCTGTTCAGTGGACTCGGGAATGCTAGACAACAGGCAGATGCGCCTGGCATACAGCTGTCTGTCAATGCCACGTTTTGTCACTTGCTCTGGGTCACATTTCTTGGTCTCCACTTGCTTATCTGTGCAAAGAGGAGGATAATGAGAAGCAGACTCCGCAGAATGGGTGGGCTTAGTATGCCACTCTGGTGTTCTCTTCACCCCATGTTCACGGAGAGAAATCACACTTAGAGCTATGGTCACCCTATGTGGAGACAACAGTAGGTGATCGAAGTTCTTTACCAACAGGTTCGGCTGGGGACAAGTGAACTGCCCATTGAGGCACTGGCGCAGTAGAGTGATGTAACAGCTGAGATTTCTTGCCTGTCACCTTGGAGTCTGCCTCAACATCTGCCTCATGACAGGCACTCCATGGGTAACAGAAGAAAGCAGGGCCTCTCTAGAATACAGCCTCTGCCTCTCCCTATGCTGTAACTGGCTGATTGACAGTAGTGACCTTCCTGGGTCTGGAAAACCAGATGGAGTTTATTTACAAAATCAGCCTCAATCACTGAATCTAGGAGTAATCACAGCCAATCACATATTACAGGCCCTCAGTTCAGCTTGCTTTCTGGAACTCATCCCTGGGCAGGGGTGGTCATTAGTATTTGCTCCTTCAAGCAGGAGTTTGGTTTATTTAGCAGGAATTCTTCAGGAAATTTCAGAATAACAAAAGCAGAATAGCTTTGCTGAAGTATGCATATGGCATAATAGATTATTTTCGCCATGTTTATTTCTGAGGTAGTAACCTATTTGAGTAAGATGTTACCGATTTGAATTGTGGATCATTTTAAGTGGCATATGTCAATGTGAAATGGACACATAAATGAAAAGTGTCTTCATTTTGTTATGCCCTTAGTTTTAAGGGCTTTCTGCAAATGGTTTGTCAGTCCATGATTTCATGCACTAGAGTAGCAGTTGAGTGTCCCTACATAAGATTTTCCAGGTGGGCTCCTGGGTTTTATTTCTTACATAGTTGCTCCCTGTCGCACCTAAAAGAACTCAGCCAACTTAGCAAAGCTTTGTATTCTCGACTCACTCGATACCTCCTTCATAGATTGAAAGATCAAGTCCTTCCTCTGAAGTCTTCTTTTAGATGTAATTCATTATTTTTGAGTAATGAAACCCAGAGCAGCCTGAAAGCATCTGTATAATTTTATCAGCTTCCTATCAGTGCAAATGTTCTCTCTTCCTGTCATAACAAGGGCATCTTTACTTTGAAATAAAGAACACTAAGAGGTTTGTCTTGCTTAGGTGGCCATTAATGAGCGTCGTGATGTCAGATGTCAAATGTCATGATGTCAAGTGATGTCATTTTTGTCATTCAAAAAAAAGGGGGACACCATGTTGGGTGGATGTCATCTTCTGGCATTCTGAACATTTGACTCTGTAGATACTTGGCTCTGCCTGGTGGCATAGTGACTGCAAGATTTTCATTAAAATCTAAATTCCACTGATGTCAGTTCTTACATTCTCACTGCAGGAAGTATAAACGTACAGTGTGTTAAAGTAAAATTCTTCCAAATGCTTGCCAAGAGGCCACGTGTTCGTGCTTCTGTGCTGCATCCCACAGATGTGGAAGGACCTAAGATTTCCTGTGCTGCAGAAGCAGTAGTAGCCCTGCAGGACAAGCCTCCTAGTGCCCCACTGTTCCACTCTTGTGGGCATGGTTGTGGGAAGCCCCTACACATTCAGAGCCATGGTTCACAGCATTGGTTTTCTTCTTTTAGGCCATCGCATGAAGAGTGCGGCTAAGATATTCTAGCTAGCACTCAGAAACCAAACTAGTTTTCAGCTAGAGGCAAGCGTTTTTATGTGGTGAAAGGTTTAGTAGGTATGTGCCTCAGGTCTCACACTTTTAATGAGCTCTGTGCTCTTTGTCACCTTTTGTTTTGTGCTGGTGTAAATCACTCTGCTTTTCTTACTGTTCAAATGGAATCTGTTTTTTTTTTTTGGGCTGGCTCAAACTGCCACAAGGGTTAGTGTGGGGATCAAACCACCATCCCCTGTGCCTGACCATGACTGCCCCTACAGGCGCTTAAACCACTAAGCTAACCTGAAAGCCCAAATAAGAATCTTTGTTCTCCCCTTTAGGGCCATTTTTCTCACTAGATTGACAACCTAAAAACCAGAGGCCTCATTTTATACTTCTCACATTGGCACATATTCCTAATTTTAATTTTTGCAAGAAACCCTGCCATTCTCTCCAACATAAACTCTTCACTTCAGAAATGGCAGCTTTCTCCTACACATGCTAGGCCTGCCACCATCACCACTTCCTGAGTTTCATCTTGTTTTCTTCTAGAGTATTCCATCTTTTCTTTCACTCTCTTCTCATTATCACTTGTCTTCACTACAATATTATCTATCTTTTCCTTCCTTTCTTCTTTCTTTCTTTCTTTCTTTCTTTCTTTCTTTCTTTCAGGAAGGAGTCCTATTTCATAATTCAGGCTTACCCTGGACTGCCTCTGTAGCCCAGCAGACTGACCTCAAACTCTTAGCAGTCCTGCCTAAACCTCCCAAGTCCTGGAATTCTAAGCAGGCACTACCATGCCCAGCCTCAGAATTATTTTATTAACCTACTCTTTTATCTCCCTTCAGCCTTTCATTATTTTCATGGTTTCCTCAATCCAGGTAAATACAAGCAAATTGAAACCTCACAGGTTGGTTTCAAGGTTCCACATTTCCTTATGTTTTTGTAGCTTGCCATGGACATGTGATTCGCTATGATCAAATTAATCTGTCCAGCCATCATTCTTCCTTGTCGATTCTGTGTCTTCATGCATAGGACCATTTGAACTGGAGACCCTCCAAATTTTTGCCCCATCTTACCACTCAGATTTAACTCTCCACCATCCATGTTCTTTGAATTTCTTCATGTTTGTTGCATGTATGTCATGCATTGCCTGGTCTTGTTACCTCGGTTGTAATCCAGTAGCTATTGTGACAACTATGGAACAACGTCAGATATGATCACAGCAGTTAGTGCCCTTCTGCCCCTGACTCCAGAAGCTGCCGGGTTGTGTTTTGCAGCTGCTTCTCTTCTCAAAGGTTGTAGCCAATTTCTCTCCTTCCGGAGTGTCATTCCTAACTTGATCTGCAAAATAGCTTCCTTTCCTCAGCCAAAGGGAACCCTTAAAGTTGGATTGCACTAATTTTGGTTGCAGTAAACAGAGCCATAGATTTTGTTCTGTTCGCAGGCTCCAGGCTGTCTTGGAATTGAGACTGACACCCTGAGGCCCTTGCTTTGTTCAGAGCTTGGAGTACACACTTGGAAAAAGGAGCATCCTAGTTGGATTTGAAATTGTGCGTAGCGTTTTGATAATCACAGTCATCCATATTGGAAATAAATGTAGAACTGAGGTCCACATAGAGCCGTCCTTTCTCCTTCCAGGTATAACTGGAAGCAGAGACAGAAAGAGAGCGAGGTTGTGGTGCACAGGAGGAAGAAAGGGCATGGATGAGCGCAAACCTCGCAAGAGTCTGGTCAGACAGCTTCATGTGCGTGGTCTCTGCTCTTGCTTTTGTGTCTCACATGGGAATAGAGGTGACCGGTGCTCATTAGCACATTTCACATAAACTATAGATTCTTCATAGGTGAAAGGTCACTGACAGTTAATTCTGTTTCTTCAAGAAAAAAAAAAAATGTTTGGCCACTCATTGGTTTGACCAGATGCTCCCCCACAGAGTCCCATGGGTGTAGGTGCTATCATGTGTTCTCATAAGAACTACCTCCCTTCACAGGTGGCTGACACACTCCTGTGGACCTCACTGACCTCTTTGACCCAAACATATCACCAGGTACTGGGTACTAAAAGAACATGTTTCCAAAGGAGAAAAGCATTGGAGGTTCACCATCAGGAAGTGTCTCTGTTGGAGAGTGCACCTCCCAAGGGCATGCACTCACAGGAAGCGCTGAGAGCACCTGCTTGCTAGAGGCTAGCTTCATGGCCAAACTCCGCAGTTCTAAAGGCCCAGCTCCTCCCCTGCTTTTGAGAGTGTGGCTCTTTTTTCTTTTCCCCACTCTTCAGCTTCATCTCTGCTTTGACCACCAGCATTTCTGACCATGACTTGTGATTCTTTATCATTATGTTTTAGTTCTGTAGCCAGAGACTATTAATGCCTTATGAACTGCCTACCCTGAACAAGTACTCAACGAACACTTGAATGAATGTCAGCCATAGTCTAGTTAATGAAATGCTTTCATTATACATTAAAAACTCTTTATGTTTATAAATACCCACATCTTACAGTATATTTAGAAAAGTCCATGAATGTAAATTAGACGATATGAATTATAGAGTTTCAGATAACCCACAGTAGCATAATCTCCCCCACATGTGATTATAAAGTGAAGACTTTTAAAGCTTTTTCGTTTCTTTGGAGAACAGGAAATGAACAAGATCAAGAGATATGATAAAATGAAATTGCTGTGGATAACTCAAAGTTCTGTTAATTTAGATGGCAGTTGTAAAACAAATTTATTATAGACATAAAACCTAGAAAATTAACAGATTTGACTGTATGACTTTTTCTATACAGAAGATTAATATGTTTAAAATGCAAAGAACAGGGCCTGGGGAGATAGCTCAATGGTCTAAGTGCCTGCCTGCCTGTCAAGCACAGGACCTGCGTTTGATCCCTGGTACTGCATGCTGTTCCAGCCCCACATTGTGCCAGCCATCAAAGCTGTGCGTGATGGGTCAGGCCTGTAATTCCAGAACTGGGGAGGCTGAGGCAGGAAAACCACTATGAGTCTGAGCTGCATAGCAAGACCCTGTACCAAATAAATTATAAATAAATAAATCAAACATAAAGGACAGACTTAGAAATACAGAATGCATAATGAAAGAAAAGACTAGTGTTTGTCAAACGTGATACATTGCCACAAATCAGTAAGAGAAAAAATACAAAAGCACATCCCAGTTTTTGTTTTCATTATTTCTTACCATTGAACAAACTAGCAAAAATGTAGGGGGCTTCAATATTGTCCCGTGATTTTGTCATCTGCAGCTGGACTCAGCTACAGCGTGCTTCTTTATTTTGTGTCTGCTGAGAGTTAATGGCCAAGATGTCTGCTTCACTTCCATTTCTGGTGCTATAGCTGGAGTCCCCAGAACAACCAGGCTTCTCTTCCATATTGTCTTTGCTTACAGAAGGTGGACCTTGATGTGTGTTGTGGAATAAGACATACTAAGATAAGTTAAATATGGACAGATAGAGAATGAGATCCCAGGTATTTTGCATAAAATAATATGCATGTCCAGATTTCAGCAAAGTAGAAATTCTGTGCGTAGGAACTCCTGCACAGAGGGAAAGATTGATGATGTGAAATGCAATAGGTTGAGAGTGCATTCTCACTTTTTACTTATCTGAAGTTCACATTTCATTGAGTGTCTCACCTTGTTCTTTTAAGTATGCATCTGTGGTGCTGGACATTGAACTTAGAGCTTTTTGCATGTTAGGCAAGTTCTCTACCACTGAGCCATACCCTCAATTTATTTTCACTTTTAAAAATGTATTTATGGATATTTAACATCTTTTACAGTGGGCATGCAATGCTTTTATGACAGAGGAAAAGTTGGAGGGTCCTTTAAAATTGTGTGTGTGTGTGTGTGTGTGTGTGTAGGTAGGTAGGTAGGTAGGTAGGTAGGTAAATAAAAAATGAACAGTGTGTGGGGACCTAGGAGAGAAAGCCCTTTGGTGGCTTGGGCGTTTATAGCCAGAGGGCTCTCCATTCCTCTCTCTGCTCGCCTTGCCTCCCTCCAGCTTATTCTCTGTTCTGGAAAAATAAACTCTGTTCAGTGGTTCTAATTCATGTAGTTAAAGACATTTGTGTGTGTGTGTGTGTGTGTGTGTGTGTGTGTGTGGAACTGGGGATCAAACTCAGGACATTGCACTTGCCTGGAAGGCAGTTGTGCCCCTGAGCTATCTCCCCAGACAAAGACATTTTTAATGATTCAATTTTAAACTTTTTAAATTGCATGTTAATCCAATTAAAAAATAATACTTCATAAGCATTTTAATTTCTGGAACTAAACATGTTGGAAATCAAAAGTTTGTCATTTTTAGAAAATTATGGTTCAGTATATTTAGTGTTTAGTGAAATGCTCAGTTCATGGTAAACACATTTAATTGGCTCAATGCATTCTCTAACTGAAACACGAAAATAAGTGCAAGTTCTTAGTAAAGTATAGAATGATATCATCCTTTTTTCATTTTGTGCTATAACTCTGTTTAAGCCAATAGAAAAGACCTAGATGATAAAAGAAAAAAAATGAAATGGGGAAAAAAGGACCTGTTGCAGGAAAACATGGCATGGTCACATATGTGAAATCTTATACAAACCAAGCTCTTCAAGTAGAGAATAGTGGTTACCAGAAGCTAAGGAAGGGAAGGAGAGAAATGGATTAACATGCGAAAAGATGCAGCTTGGCAGGAGGAACATGCTCTGTGTTCTTCATACAGAGGGTAATTATTGGATTGTATAAATCAGACAAAAGGACTTTGAACATTCTCATCACACAGAAATTAATATTTGAGATATAATCTATTGTTATGGTTTGCGTCTAGTTGTCCCCCCAAAGCCTCTGCAGTCATGAGGTGAGGACTTCTAGAGTTTGAGATTAACTCATGATCCACTGGGATTATAGGTTTTAGTACTGCTGGGATTATGGGTGTGAGTGCTGGGCCTGACCTGGGGCAGAGAGCCTGAATGCAATATAAGAGAGACAGGGAGACAGACTCGCTCTCTCTCTGATGTCATTGTTGCTGTTCTGCTGCCATGAACTATTGCTCTCTGCCCTGTGCCCCTCTCTGCCTTAGAGCCAGCTAAGTATGGACTGAAACCCCCAGTAACTGAGCTAAGTAAACCTTTGCTTCCTTCATTTTGGGTTTTGGGTATTTATTCCAGCAACAAGAGAAGAGTAACGGAGACATCTATATATCCTGAGTTAATCTTTACACAGTACACATGTACCAAAATAATAACACTGTACCCTATAAATATGTACGATTATCTGTCAGTTCAATAATAAATTTAGACATTAAAAAAATTAGAAAGACCTGGAAAGATTTTCCATCTCTAGGTCAGAGCCAAGGGTCCATGAAATGTAAGTGACAATAACTTCCAGCACAAATTCATTTAGAACTATTATATCTTGTTTATGGTTCCATGGAGAAAATCAGTTACATTTCAAGGAGGACCAGAAGTAGCACAGAAAATGAGTTTGCCTCTGAATGGGAGTTGGGGAAGCTATATAATATGTAGCCAAGAAAACTTTTATTTTCGTTTGTGGTACTGGAGACTCAACCCAGGGCTTTCACACTCCATTACATCCCTAGCCTTGTTTCATTTTTCACTTTGAGATATGATCTTGCTTAATTTCCCAAGGTGTGCTCAAACTTGTGACTCTCCTGATGGTTTATTAAAGTAATGCAATTCCCTTTATGCTTTGAAATTAGTTGCTTATATAGCTTGTACATAGTTTTGTTCTGCTAGATATTTCATACATTCTGATGTTTGTGCATTATACAATATAAACAAAATCTAAAGCACTCAATATTTTTTAAGTATGTTTTAATAGGTTTCAAACAACAAACTAAAACTGCTGCCTTAACTATCTGTGTTCTAATTTTGACATTTTTAACGAATTATAGAGTTTTTCATATAAATATACACTGAGCTTTCCAAAGCTGTGTGTGTCCCTGACATGGTTTTCAAATTCTTCCATTTTGGTAGTATAGATAGAATCCTTGTAATGTACAACAGATACCAAATATTTAGTCTTCATCAGAGTTACCTAATAAGCTGATTCACTGCTCTGAAAATCGTATGTGCATAATAAATCGTTCATTTTTATGTCCTGAAATATTAGCCACAGAAAAACTTACTGCAAATCCTTTAAGGACTAGGGAAGAACAAAAAGTATTATTAAAAATATTGAAAATCTTTTTCTAATGTTTAATAAGTATTTGCATAGGCCTGACACGGACTTCAAGATTCAGTTGGGCTTCTCCAGGTGGCATGCATAGTTACCTGCATCAGCTTCCATTAGTCTCTTTTAGTGGTAACTTGTGTATTAAGCCCCATCAATCAAGAACAAGGGCCTGGCGCTGACGAGATAGCTCAGAAGATTAAGTGTCTGCTTAGGCAAGCACAGGGACCAGGGTTTGATACCTGGCATAACATTTCCTCTTGGCCCTGCCCCCAGGCACTCTGAGCCAGCCACCAAGACTGGGCATGGTGACACACACCTGTATTCCCAGTGATGGGGAAACTGAAACAGGAGGATCACTAAAAGTCTCAGCAGTGTAGTGAGACCCTGTGCAAAATACATTAAAAACAAAGAAAGAAAGAAAGAAAGAAAGAAAGAAAGAAAGAAAGAAAGAAAGAAAGAAAGAAAGAAAGAAAGAGAGAAAGAGAGAGAGAAAGAGAGAGAGAGAGAGAGAGAGAGAGAGAGAGAGAGAGCAATGGAGAGAGAGAGAAGAAAAGAAAAGAAAAAATAAAGAAAAGAACAAGGTCCTGGAATCTGCAGTTTAACCAGCTTCCCAGCTGAAGTCAGTATAGAATGAAGTAAGAAACCACTGGGATTCAATGGGAGTAACTGGGATTTTCTGAGAAAGGCAGCCAAAATACTGAGGTGAATCCTAGTTATATTTGTTGGCTGATTCCTTTAAAAAGTGGTGAAGAATTTTTAACAAGCAGGAAGAGGCCACTTCTGGGTGGCCTGTTTTTGGTTGGATTTTGGAAGAATGAGTCTTTCTCCCTTGTGGGGTTTGAGAGTTCACCAGTAAAGAGGGAAGCAAGTGTGGTAAAGAGGGACAGGCCAAGGGAGAGCTCCGAGCTCCATCACAGGGCCCAGGGCCTTGGGCAGGAGACTAAGCCAGGGTAGCTGTCAAGGGAGGAAGGGGTGTGTACAGGTGAGGCTTTACCAGCCCAGGCAGCCAGAGGCATGAGCTTTCTTGGATTCTTGGCCCTGAGCATTTAAGTAACACTACTAGTTGCCAGTAGTGTTACGTAATTCTTTCTAGCAGAGCTGGCCTCTCATTACATTCAAATTCTCAGATGAGTGTGAAGCAACTGAACATTAAGTCACCCTTCTATATTGGCCCTGTTAAAGAAGTAGTGTCATTTGTTACTCTTTACAGATATTATTTTAAAATATCCACTTATATGATTTCAAATATCTGCTGTATTCAGTTGATGTCTCATCTGAATAGGCTTGCATTGAGAATTATAATTCTGCTTTTGTATCAGAAATAATTTTCTTTGAATGATACATTCAAAGAAATTGTAGAACCACTAAAACTATGCTTGGAATGCCTGTCATTCTGGTCTTTTAGATGTGTGCTGCTTCTAATGTAATTTCAGTTACTGTTATATTCTCTCCCAAGTAAATGGTAGGTTTACAAGAAAACAAAAAAAGGATATTAAGTGAGAGTAAGAAACTAGGAAAAATGACAAAGGATGGAAAGGCTAAAATTTGGTACATGCTGGTATTTCTAAGTATCTGTGTAAAAATGTGTAACTGCTTTTATCACATTGCATAGAGATTATTAGACTATCAATGATTGATGGAAAATACCAATTCCAAGTTAAGTCTAAGATGTTTGATATTTAGAAAGACAGTGATATTAAGCTCAAGCACCCATATTTTAGAGTAATAGTATCACTAAGCTTTTCTTCTGGAGGGCTAAAAACATAAGCTTACAGACCAAAAATTAGAGAAAAAGAAGGGATACAAGGATAGTCAATATTTTGACCCTAGCCCTTCAAAGTCAGTCAGGACTCAGGATAGAACAGAACCTGTGCTGTAATATCCTATAACTCAGTGGTTTTGCAAATTTTCTGTTCAAGGAGATTAAGATACCACAGGGGAAAGAGATTGAAGGTATATAGTGTGTCTAGGGAGAGTCACCTAGAGAGAAAACATTCTCTTGGGCTTTCACAGAGAGTAAGCTGGTCAAGCAGTGACTGTGACTCATCCAGATGGCTGGCACTGACAACAGCTCTACAAAGCACTGCACATGGTTCCAAAGTAAATCCTGAGGGGATTTGACTTACTTTTGGAGATACAAAAGATACATGTTTTGTTATACAGGTCTTCCTTTAACTTGCCCTTAACCACCCAGCAGAAAGTTTAAACAAGGCACATAAAACATAAAGGTTTAATTTAGTATGCTGAGCTGTAAAAAGGCTCAGATCAACAGCTTCAACATTGCCAGTTTTGCCAGTAACCCACTGCAATTATGGAACATTTGACTATGTGTACAACTACCTTAGATCAAAGAGAAGAAATCTGTTGTACCAATAACCATTAGAAAATTTATCATGTTTACACCCTGTGCTCTGTATAACTACAATGAGGACAACAATATGCATTGTATCAATTATTGGGAGTGTACTGCTAACATGTTTTGAAACTGCCACATTGTAATTTCTCATTAAAAGTAATATTAAAAAAGAAATCACAGAATCTCATGTTTGAAGAAATTTTTATTATTATTATTATTATTATTATTATTTTTTTTTTTTTTGTGGAACCAGGGATTGAACTCAGGTCCTTGCTCTTACCAGGTAAGCACTTATTCTACTGAACTATCTCCCCAGCCCTGAAGAAGTTTTTAAGACTTGTACTGTCCACAAAATTTTTCCCTTAAATTGTTCAAGACTTTCAATATCAGTATGCAAAACTGTATTCATTTCCTTCCTGAAAATCTATAGCAGCAAGTGCTCAGATCACACCAAGATAGTGCTGTTTAGGAAGAGCTCAAGTGGTAGAAAATATTTTTCTAATTAAGCACAACTATCTCCTGCATCTCGAATTTCTCATCATGACCTTGCTGGGTGAGCAGCTGGAGGAAGTTTTATTTGCCTTATCCACCTCCTTTCCCATATGTGGACGCAG
Organism: Myocastor coypus; assembly: GCA_004027025.1. Taxonomy (NCBI): domain Eukaryota; kingdom Metazoa; phylum Chordata; class Mammalia; order Rodentia; family Myocastoridae; genus Myocastor; species Myocastor coypus. The sequence continues at coordinate 127,993 of PVJA010000769.1, forward strand.
TGAATCATTCTGTCTTCCTTCTGCACTTTTCTTCCTTTCGCTCATCTTTGTTACAGCCTCTCTCTCTCTTGCCAGTCTCATTGGACAACTCCAGTTATCAGTGACCCCTCACAAAGGACACCTGGGACTGAGTCCTATCTCTAAGAAGATCGAAGCCAAGAGCTGTGCAAACCTGTTACAATGGTACCCGAGTTCGCAAACATAATTCCTTTTTTTAAAAATGTATTTAGGAAAGAGTCTACAGACTCTCACTACATAGATCTGGCTCCTATTGAGCCTCCTGTTTTCAGCCTCCCAAGTGCTGGAATTACAGGTGCATGCCCCCTTGCCCAATCTAAGTCGAAGTATCAGCGCACCCCAGGGGTGGGGCTGGCACAGCACAGCACGGCACGGCACGGCAGGGCATGGCAGGCTGGGTAATCTCAGCCACTGCTGTCTGCCAAAGCAGGTGTTGTAGTCTGCAAATTTAATTCTTTTCACAGTTCTGGTCACAGACTGAGCTGGACGAGAGCCAAATCTAGTTTAATTTTAGGCTCATCGTTGACCTTATGCGGAAATGTGATTTGGTTCTTGTTCAAATCGCTTGGCAGTGAAAAGAATTAAGTTTGTGAACCACGGTATCTGCCTTTTCTGGACAGTGTATGCTGAAATAGTTAAAAGACTGGTTATCTCCTTTTAGAAGGCAGATATTGGCAAGTGCTTGTCCTTAGTAAATTCTTTTCGATCCCTAATGACCTTTGTATTTATCTCATTATAAAGCTCCATTGAAATTACTTAATCTGGAATTTTGTCATAAAACTCACTGACATGTGGTTATAAATATCACCTGCTCCCATTTGTCTTTGTTGTTTACTTCCTAGCATCAGAATATTTATCATAACTTTCCCCTGATATTTAAAGAACACACACACACACAATAAAGAATACAAAATAGAGTTTAGATGAGCAAGTTATTCCAAGAAAACTACACTTAATTCTGCAAGTTTAATGGTAGACATCAGTGAGGGGAAAGGTCGACTGTTTTGCATGGTACCTACAGAGATCATGTCGTTCTAGTATCCTTAAAAGACTGGTCAGATAGTGATCTTTTTTGCTAAGTGCAAAGTAATCTCAGAGATGTTCCCATGTGAGAAATAATGAAATAAACAATTGGGATTCTTTGGACTCCAAATCAGTTTTGCCTCTAGGGAAGAGATAACTACACACACATTTAGTTTGTTCTTTTTCTAGCAGCCTTCCTATATTATAAAGCACTGGCTACACGAACACTATGTAATTTTTAAAATATATTTATTGTTTTTTAAAGAAGAAGTCAGAAAACCATTTCTGTACAAAAGACCAAAAATCTAGTGTTTCAAGCATTTTTTGGCCATGTCCTCTGTCACAGTGTTGTAATTATTGTAAACTATCAAAGCCAGTTAATAAGTATGTATATTCCAAATGAGGGTGTTTCAATCATTTATTTGCAAAAATGGGTAGAGGGATACTTGTTTTAGAACATGAAGGGCCGACTCAATAGCTCAGTGGAGTAAAGTGCCTGTTTAGGCCGGCACAGCGAATGGGATTCACTCCCCACCTTGGTGTGCTGGCCCCACCCCTGGGGGGTGCTGAGCTATTGATTCAGATGGGGCATGGTGGTACATGACTGTAATCCCAGTGCTTGGGAGGCTGAAAACAGGAGGATCATTACGAATCCAACCTGTGTAGTGAGACCCTGTAGGCCCTGTAATAAAATACATTATAAAAAGTAGAGCATGAATTAATTGAAAAACTGTTAAGAGAATAATTGAATTCACTTGTCGAAGTCCTCACATTAAGAAAATCAATAGAGAGTTTAATAGAAAGCACCACTCCAGCCCCCAGGGAGTGGAATGGTAGCAGGGGCTGCCTTTTCTTCTCTCTCCATTGCCACCCGTACTTATAACTAAGGTCACCAAAGTCCAAATAGAACGTGGGTACATTTGATATTTTACTTTTCTGGACCACAGTTGACTTGAGTTATTCCAATTTATTTAGATGAGTCCTATAAATAATTTTCTCAGGCAGTGGATGGAAAATGAGCTGTTTTCTCCTATGAAAAATATACAACTAAACACAAAACTACAACTCTAATATTTAACTGCCTTCTATGTATTTCCTTAATGAAAAAATGCTGAAGAATACTCATGAGTTTATTAGTTTCTCAAAGGTGGTAGCAGTGGATTAAATGTGCTGGAAAATTATTTCTAGTGCTTCATGTCCTGAGTTGAATATTTTGCATTAAAGAAGAACCTGAAGCTAGCAAGTAGGGAGGATTTAGCAAACAGAATCCCATGTAGGGTCAGGACATCTAGAAGTTTTTAAAAAAATGTTTCATGTCTATTACAAAATCATTTTGTTACAAAAATACAAAGATTCATTGTGTTCAAACCATAGCATAAGCCTATATTAAAGGGTAATAATATCATTAAGCTTCTCTTCTGGAGGGTTAACAACTTAAGTTTGCAGACCAAAAAAATTAGAGGAAAAGAAAGGTTACAAGGATAGCCAATATTGTGGCCCTAGCCAGCCCTTCAAGGTCAATGAAGACCCAGGACATAAGAGAGCCTCTGTTTTGACATTCTGTAATTAAGTGATGTCCCAAATTTTCTGTTTAAAGAGATTGTGGGGCTACAGATGAAAGGGATTTACAATGCATAGTGTGCCTAAGGAGAGTCACCTAGAAAGAAAGCATTCTTTCAGGCTTTTATGGAGAGCAAATTGGTCAAGCAATGGCCATGACTCATCCAGATGGCTGACACTGACAAAAGTTCTACAAAACACTGTACATGGTTTCAGGGTAAATCCTGGGGGAATTTGACTGACCTTGTCAGATACAAAAGTCACATGTGTTATTATATAGGTCTTGCTTTATCTTGGTCTTAACCATCCAGCAGAAAAGTCTAACCATGAGGTATAAAAAGTAAAGCCAGATTAGTATGCTGAGCTCTAAAAGTCAACAGCTTCCGACATTGCCAGTTTTGCTGATAACCCACTACTACTGTGAACTATTGGAGTATATATACATCTACTTTCTCTTAGTTCAATGAGTAGAAAGATTTGTACTAATGGTGTTTAGAAAAGATATCATGTCTGCATCTTATACTCTGAGCATCTACTATGAAGATAGCAATATGCAATATTAATTATTGTAACTGTC